>JAMSGN010000006.1:0-88324 GCA_030462905.1 Jamesozyma gamospora
AAATCCAGAGATCACAGAGATTGAGCATACTAAAGTACTAAAGTAATTGACTTCCAGATAAAGAAATGAGAAAATATACTGATAAGAGAAATAATGTATAAGAATAATTGACAGCGACGTAGTAGAAAGAAGTGGCACTCATCGCACTACGGACTTGCCATGCTTTATATGGACTAGGCGTAGTAAAGCTTTAGAGGAATAATAAAAAGAAATATATATAGATAAGACTGCTTATCAGAAATGAAAAGTATAAGAGGGAGAAGTGTTCTGGACGAAAAGTGGGAAATTAAAATTAAATTCTCTTCCTGATTATATAGAAAGAGAACAAACAGAGTTTTCTGATATATAACATATCTAAAAACAGTGTATAACAACTAGTAAATAATAAAAACAACCTTGAAAAAACAACAAATTATGCCTTCTAACAGTAACAACAATCTTCAGGAAGCTGGGGCCGAATCCGCAACTTCCTCAAACTTGAGTTTACCTCAAAAGTTAGTCTAAAAAATTTGTATATCATATAGAGAAGACGTTTACATTATAACAATTAAGTTGATTAAAGAAAGAAAAAATTTTGAGAAAAAAAAATAAACTTAAATTATTAAAGAACCATATAGACATAAATATAAAATATGAATAATTTTTAAAAAGGGTATCACGTTGTATCTAATATAATATAAGATACAATGTTTGTATTGTTATCATATTTCTATAAAAAACAAAGAACTAAAAATTGGAAAATAAAATAAAAACCATTTGACTTACAATATTTTTCCATTAATATTGCTTGATAATTTAATTCTCTTAAAAGAAAATAAATAAAGCTGATAGTAAACCAAATAATGAGAAACTGACCTTAGCTGCAGAATCATGGTAAGTGGAAATGACTGGAACTGAAGATTGAGCTTCAGACATAGATGTTTGGACAGTAATGAAAGTATTGCTATTAGTGTCAATAGAGGTTGTTGAGACAACATTACTATGTTCAATACCAGTAGATTGTGCATTAGAAGAAGTAGTTTCCTTGGCTTCGTTTGAAGATTCAACAACAGTAGATTGTACTGTGTAAGAGTTACCATTAGAATCGGTAGTTAAGTAATCACATTTAACAACTTCAGTAACGGTACCTTCAAATGTAACAGTTGTAGTATGAGATTCACCTGACATATCAGTTGGGGTGTAAGTAGCAGGATATGTGGTTAAAGTAGAAACAGTTTCACCATTGCTCTTAGTAGAGGTACAATCACAAACAACTAATGTAGATGTAGTAGCACCAGTGGTAATAGTGGTTGTATAGGTAAAAGCAGAAGCAGTTTTCTTAGTTTCATTTGATTCAGTAGCAGCACTTGAAGATTCAACAACAGTGGATTGTACGGTGTAAGATTTACCATTAGAATCAGTGGTTAAGTAATCACATTTAACAACTTCAGTAACAGTTGCACCAGTGGTAACAGTTGTGGTATAAGATTCACCTGACATGTTAGTTGGAGTGTAAGTAGCAGGATAGGTGGTTAAAGTAGAAATGGTTTCACCCTTACTATTAGTTGAAGTACAACTACAAACAACTAATGTAGATGTAGTAGCACCAGTGGTAATAGTGGTTGTGTAAGTAGAACCGGTAATTGAAGTTTCAGGATATGATGTTGAAGAAACATTATGTTTGCTGTTAGAATCAAGTGAACTAGATTTGTGAGCACTTGTAATATAACTGGTACTTGAAGAGACTTCACTAGATTCGGTAGATTCAGAATAACTGCACGTAGAACTTGAAACTAATGAGCTTGAAATGGTAGATTCAGAAATTGAAGTGGATGAACTTGGGGTAGCAAAGCTCGAAACTAATGAACTTGATACAGAAGAAGATTCTGAAATAGAACTAGTCTTGTAAGATGGAAGAACTGATGTTGAATTGTATTTATTAGTAGTTGAAGTGGCAAAACTAGAAAATGTAACAGAACTAGAAACTAATGAACTTGGGGTAACAGAGCTTGAAGTTAATGAACTTGATACAGAAGAAGATTCTAAAACTGAACTACTCTTGTAAGTTGAAATGGTTGTTGTTGTAGAATTGTATTTATTAACAGTTGAAGTAACAAAACTAGAAGATGCAACAGAACTAGAAACTAATGAACTTGGGGTAACAGAGCTTGAAGTTAATGAAGTTGAAACGACAGAAGATTTGGAAATAGAACTAGTCTTGTAAGACGGAAGAACTGATGTTGAATTGTATCTGCTAGTACTTGAAATTACAAAAGTAGAAGGGGGAAAAGAGCTGGTCGTTAATGAGCTGTACAAACTAGAAGTCTTTGAGGTAGTGGTAGACGAACTGGAAGTAATGAAACTAAAGGTTGATGGGGTTGAAGAAATAGAAGCAAATGAACTTGAGGTCGAGTTGAAATCGGATAAACTTGGGATAGAATTTGAAGCACTATTTGATTTACTAGTGGATGATGCTGTAGTAAAAGTTGAACTGAAAACTGGCGAAGTCATACTTGAGACAGAGGAACTTGATATTATGGAGCTTGAAATTTTTGAAGTCAAGTCAGTAATTGGTGGAATCGATGAAATGGAGCTTGAAATTTTTGAAGTCAAGTCAGTAATTGGTGGAGTCGATGAAACGGAACTGCAAAAAGTCGATGAACTTGATGTAAAAATGCTTGAGGTAGACGTTGTACTAGAAACCGTTGAACTTGAGGTAAAAATATTTGAAGTAGAAGTTGTACTAGGAATCGTTGAACTTGATGGAACAAAGCTAGAAGAATTTGAAAATGTTGATTGACTTGAACTTAATGAGCTGGGACTTGGTAATATTGGAGTAATTGTTGTTGTAGTTGATGTGAAAGTTGAAAATTTTGGATGGTAAGACCAGTAAGAGTTTGGGAATGTTGTAATAACTCTGGTTGAAGTTTTTTTTGTAGTTGGGTGTATGACAGTTGGATATGGTGGATAATAGGACGCGTAATAACTTGGTATTTTTGCGGTAGTTGACGTTGAAGTGATGTGAGAAGTTGATAACTTTGAAGTTACAGAGGTAGAACTTTTGTAAGCCTGTTTTGAAGAACTAGATTTGTTTGAAGTGAAAGTTGAAGATAAAAGAGAAGAAACGGTTGGGTTGGAAGAATGAGGTTTACATCTTTGGGGCACATAACATGTCCAATAAAATCCTGGAAAATCAGTTTGAGAATGGCCCTCATTATGATAACTGCCACAACCAGTGCTCAATTTAAAAATTGGAACGCCCCATTCCCATGAACTAATATATTGTGCAGCAGCACCTTCTAAGTATTCAAACTGAATTTGGAAGTTTGGTAACCAATATTGACAATTTTTTAAGTCAGCATAGATTTTAAAATTCGCAGTGAAATCAGTTGGACTATCAATCAAATAGGTTTTATCATCATGAGAATATAGTTCGATGGTACTTTGCGGACCATTTATATTGATAATATTTAATGAATTAAGATATTTTAAATCAATTTCATCTTCACCTTGAACATGAATGGTAATTTCAAATAAATTGCTTATAAGATTTTCAACTTTTATTAATTCCATAGAATAAGGCATAATATTTTGACTATATTGGTGCCATTTAAAATCAAAATTCGGACAACCATTGATAACTTGACATGTGGAGTCAGCTGCAACTAAGTTGCAAAAATTTGTAACTAGTAAAGCTAAGAAAAAATGAAGATTCGAAAACTTCATTGATATCTAGCTTAAGAAAAGTTCTTAAAATTTATTTTATTATTTTATTGTATGAATAATTTTCAACGTTAAAAAAAAATCTAACTTTATAACTGCAATGAGACAAATGATTTTTCAAACCATGTGAATCTTCACTTTATTATGTATGAGACACATGCTTCATGTAATTTTTTCAAAGTTAATTCAATTAGTGAAAATAAACTTTTATTCTGCAAAGAAATTAACAACATTTACTTAATTTTTTTAACTATTGCATTTAGCCAAATATTGGTGAGAAAATTTTTACATCCTTTAAAGTTTTGATGTAATGACCAGTTTATCGGGAAATACATTCTTTTCAAAACTATACTAATTTGGAGAAATCTAAATTTTCTTAATAATTACCATACAGAAAAAAATGAAGAAAATAAAACAGATTTAAAGAAATGCTTCTTTCGATGTGTTGCCAAATATAAAAAAAAAGAAGCTTTTACTTATTCGTGTTTTCCGTGGTGACACTGAAAAAGGCACAGAGATATTGGCATTTGTAGATTCCCAGACAAAGTCGCGTACAAAAAAAAACATCTCGAATATCAAAAAAATTTCGGAAAAATTTAAAAGGAAGAAAAAAATGTGCATAAGAATGTCCTAGATTTGATTTCTTTTTTGGTGTAACGATCAAATGAAAAAGAATTTACTACTTAAGATATTGTGGTAAAAATATAATTATGGGGAAATTAGCTAATAAATATTTTACTGCTTAATAAACTGTCACATCTCATTTTAAAACAACTTAATAATATCAAAATTAGATATCCACTTGTATTCATAATTTCTAAACCTTTACGTCCAGTACATTTTTAAAAAATTTTGTCTTATACATCTCTTGCTGTTTTCATTTGAATCTTTCTATCACAAAACGAAATTAATGATTTCTTTTTGGTGTAACATATTATTATACTAACTCTAACTTTTGTTCATAAAGGTTTTTTTATTGAGAATTTAAGATAAATGGCAATTATTTTTGAAATTCATAGTTAACCAAGAGTTTAGCATTTTTTCGACTAATTTCGGAGCCGCAAATTACCAAATGTAATTACAACATTTTTTTTGTCAGCATTACACTAAAGTTTGTTTTTTTATTTGTCGATAATAAAACTAGCGTATCAATTTTAGTTTGTAGTATTTCATATGTTTATTGATTTTATTTTTTTCAAGAATGTTTTCTTTAATACTTGTTATCAGTAATAATGTAATGGCCAATAAACAGTAAAAAGAAAAGAGACCACTGCAATGTTAAATTTTTGTTGTATTCAGAAATAGGAATATATCATGTGCAGCCTTGAATTTGTTGCCTTACAAACCCTTGGTTGTATTTACAAGAAAAAAAATCTCTAAATTGTTGTCAAAACTTTAAAGTTGACATCATATCTTTTTTTTTCAATTGTTGTTTGCATTTGTCAGAATCGTTCTTAAGTTTCAATTGGAAGAATTCGTTGACCAGATCGATAAAAACCGATCTACATTTGTTGCATCAGTGGCACCGGCGGTGAATCGTTTGGATCTGCATTTTTTTCTGGATGTTTTTTTCCAATCCGCGAACGGAAAATTTCCATAATAAGTAATGCTGATCGAGAATTTTTCACTGAAACAACATTATACTTTTTATAGTTACCTTTCTTTGCTAATAAGATTACCGGTGTGTACTAATCGGTCAATTATTAAATATCCTTTTAATTTCCTATATTTTTTATTTCTAATAGGAAAATTTTTTAAACGTTTTAATTTTCCTTTAAACATGTGCATCTTCGAATTTCTCTGAAGAAACAATATTCTGTTCACTTACAATCGTGATCATAAAACTAAATTGCATTGGGTTTAAACATTCTGGAGAGATTTGTGTATTTTTAAAGTTTTTAAATTTAATAGAAATCATATAGATGTTATTCAACCTTTAGAATCTTTTTTTTTTGGTTTTCTTAATTGATAAAATTTCAAAATCTTGACATTTGCTTTAATTGGTATAATTTGATATAGTTGTTAATTTATATTACCAAAAAGAATAGTTGTAAAGATATCAGTAATACTTGCAAATACGATAATAATTTAAAACATTGAGGGAAAACAACCAATAACATAAAAACACAAAACGAAAAATAGAAACTTTTGGCTTTTCAGTCTTTCAGTGCTATTTATCAAGTAAAAAAATTTTTTTACAACATTTCGAAAAAGTACATCAAAAATTAGTCCACTAATATTTGTGTTTATTTACTTACTTATCTTTTTCATTTCCTCATTAATTTTTTATAAGTTATTAAATTCTTTTGATAAAAGTATGATTTCAGATTCGCATGTTTTATTTACGTAAATTTAATGACTTGACTTTAAAGCCATATCGAAATAAAAATTTGTCTTGTCATTGATATTTCAAAAAAAATAAGCATTCTTATAATAACGTTTCGATTCAAGTGTTTTTTTCAAAATAACCATTTGAATAAAGTTGTCGAATATTTGTTTCATCATTGAAGGAATATTTATTAATAAACGCTGACCAGTTTGTTAGTGGATCATATTTCTTATATTTTACTGCATAAAGTTTATCAACAAAAAGTTTTTAAATCTTTGATAGTTCCATTGAGTTAAAATGTATGATGTTCATTATTCGATGTATTTTAAAGATATATTTCTGAATGGTATTCAAAGTCATCATTATTTTCATCATAATTATTATTATTAATGGTAGTATTAATTGTCAATAAAATGGACTCATCATTTAAAGAATTATGAATACCTTTCTGAGAAGCAAAGCAATTACAAGTAAGAACAATATTTGTTCGGTTATTGGTTTTTTGATCATCATTTTCAGTAAATTGTATCTAGTAAAGAATCGTATCATTATAACCGATAATTACAAAAAAAGTATTGCTAAAACATCAACAACTTCTTCTGTACAATACTCATCTAATATATTAAAATACTGGATCGTTGTTTCATGCAAAGCAAATGTCAAGAAATGATATTACAAAAGCAAATTGAAATAAAAAGAAACTTTTCATTATTAGTTTGTTTCTATTAATAAGTTTGTTTGCTAATTTGTTTCTATTAATAAATTTGTTTTATTTTTATTACATTATATATTCGCCCATACTAATTATAGCAAAAAAGCTATTTCTTATGTTTTTTCTTGTCAATAATGTCAGGTACATGTATTGTTTAAACTCTTTTTTTTCATTCATTGAGAAGTTCAAGAACCTTAAATGATATTTTCAAGCTGCTACCCGCTAAAAGTTTTTATTAAATTTTACTAGTCGGGACACAAGGTGAAACGTTCTCATTGACAGTTTTTGTAACTGCAATTGTGAGGGGTAAATAAATCATCTTAACATAAATTCAGACTTTTTTAGCATACCTTTTTGGGAAAGTACGTTAAGTTGAACAAAACAATTCTATTTAAAAAAAAACTGTCAAATTTTTCATTTTTAATGCCACGCTCCCCGTCAAAAAAAAAAGTTAATTTTTCATACGCAGAAAAAAGTTTGTATTGTAAATTACAGTATAAACTTACAGTCTGTAATACTCAACGTTTGACATTCACACAATAATCAATGCACAGGAAGGAACAAGTTATAAATTAAGTATTTTCTGGTTGCTTTGATTTTATCATGGGTTTCTGTTTACTTTTTTCAATATGAAGAAAAAAATTTGATTAGATGGATTCTGAACATTTCATTATTATATAATAAATGCCAAAAATGTAAAATATTTTTTGTTACCTTTCTACCACTACTTGAGAAATTTGCATCAAGTTGTGTTAATTGTTATTATGCTTAATTTTAAAATATTTGCAATCACATTTTTATGGGCATTTGCTCAAATTGTGTTTGCTAATGATAATTTACCAAAGACGGGAAAACTAGAACTTACTAATGTAGGTTCTACAGGTTCTATTCAATTTCCAAGCAAATTAAAGGATGTTGATAAAAGTTCTTGTCATTGTGAATTAGATGATAAGATCATTTATTCTAGTGTTAATGGACCTTTTTTTGAAAATCTTGCTGTTCATATAGAAGGACCAATAAAATTAGTTAAATTTGCTCATTATACTTCTGAAAATTTTATAATTAATGATAATAGTTCTTCTAATTGGAATAGATCTGCATATTTTGATAATTATGCAGAACAATTTGAAAATGTTACGTTTTTAGGTCATTACGGGGACAAATCACCATGTTTAGGAAAAGCATTAACTTATCTTAATCACGATGGAATATCCACTTCAGAGACTAACATTAATCCTGGTCCTTATAGTGAGCTTGTTTCAAATGAAAAATATATTATATTTTCTGGCGTTACATGTCCAAAATCTGGTCCAAGAAATGGTTGCGGTGTTTATCGTAAGGGTATTCCAGCCTATTATGGTTTCGGTGGTACAACAAAAATGTTTTTATTTGAGTTTAATATGCCAAACGATAATTTCTATTCAAAGAATGATACAGCAAATTATGATATGCCATCAATTTGGTTATCAAGTGATAGACTACCTAGAGTAACACAATATTATTGGACATATGATGGAGTTAGTATATGTTCTTGTCTCTTTAGTGGGTGTAGTAATTTTCAGGTTTTTTCAACCAAAAATGTTTCAGGAAATTCATTGGTTTCCGGCTTTTACAGAATCCAAAATTCAAATAATTCGACTGTTCCATTTGATTCTGATTATGAAGAAATTGGATCTTTTTTGAGATCAAGAAATGAGACAATGAAAGGTGGTATAATTTTTGATTCTGCTGGAAACATTGAAACATTTTTAGCAGATTCTTTATCATTTGATTCTTCAATTTCAGCAAATGATATGAATTCTTTATTAAATAAATTAACTTTGGTTCATAAGAAAGATGAAATTCAACCAAATTCAAATTTAACTTCAACAATATCATATCCTTCTTCAAGTAAATCAAAATCTAATGCAACTTCATTTGTATATAAAAATGGGTCGTGGTATTTCATCATTTCTTCGTTATTAACTGCATTACAAGTATTTATTTATTAAGATTATTACACATTAATTATTATATAATTAAAATCTAGGTATTAGTATATATCAGGAGACACCCATAATTGGTTTTAGTTTCATGTAAAAAAAAAATTAATATACAAAGAACAATGATGTTTTTTTGAGTCGAGCAGTTGCTTTATTGTCCTGTTTTGTCACATCCTGACAAATTTTGAAAACATTTAAACTCAAACATATTGAATGAAATATCATATATTAATTTATTATATAATGTGTCATGTAATGAATTATTTTCTACCACAACTAATTCAATTAGCTATAATGCATTTTTTTAGAATATAGTTAAACTTAAAGTAATATAGAATAAGCTGTAGACATGTTTGTTTAATTGATAAAACTAGATTAGTATCGTTTACATGTCATAATATATACCTATTGATTTTATATAAATTTAAATACAATAATCAATGAAATAATAATGACATTTCTTGTCCTTTTACAGTTTCAATAGAATTATAAATTCTCAATAAAATATAAAGAATCAAGCTTTTAACAAATAAATACAAGTAAATATTTAACAGATCATTATTCGCTCAAGAAATACGATTTTTATCGGGTGGCTACTAATTACTTTTCTTGTAATTAGCCGCCGAGGTGTTGCCGCCCCCAAAAAAAAAAAATTTAAAAGCGAGGGTAAAAATTTGAAAACAAAGAAACTTTTCAACAAGAATATTAACAGAAGGCAAATCAAAAAACTAAAAAAAAAAGGTTATTTTACCAGTGATATTTTTCAATTAAAACCAATTTCACTACATTTACACTAAGAATTAATTGGTATACTGTTTTATAAGTCCATAGACAAATTTAGTAAGCTCTTAAAATATTTTAAGATGTAAATAAATCATATGGAAAAAAAATTAATCTATAATATTTTTAAAAAGTACAAAAGTTGCATAAAAGTTACGTAAGAACGAAAATTTGGAAAAAAAAGAATTTCTATAAATTAAACTTGGTATCATAATTTTTTATTAAATTTATTTCTTAATTAAAGAAGCAGTATAGTTTACAGTTTTATAATCCCAGAAAAATGTTAATTCAGTATTATTACTAACTTGTGTAACACCACAATCTTTAACGTAATCAATACCATCTAATCTTTTATTAGTATAATCAACAAAATCATTTAATTCACAAGAGAAACCTGGACCTGAGTTACAAGTTTCAATTGGAATAACAACATCATTAATAACGTATCTAACATAAGAATTATCAGTACCATTAGCATTGGAACAATCGAATTTTTGAATATAAATGTTAGCACCTTGTGGAACAATCCAAGATTTATGATAAACATGATTAACAAATGGAACATGTTTAGCAGATAATGGAACACCGTTATCAAATAAACCAACAGCAGATAAATATTCAACCATATCGTTATCATGAGTGAAAGTTAACCAAACATTTTGATCTAATTCATCTTGATCAGCAGTTAATAATTTAATTTGAGCTTTTAATAAATTTGAACCAATGGCTTTTGACCAAGAATTACCAACGAAATGAGTATAATAATTTGATAAATCACGATAATAAGAATAAGTAATTAATTCATCTTGAGTGAAAATGTTACACATATCACTATAACCACGAGCATTAATTTCAAAAGCACACCAAGTAAATAAAGCAGAGGCATCAGATTTGGTTAAATTTAAACCTTTATTTTGTTTATTCAATCTTGAACTAATATCTTTTAAATATTGATTGCTGAAGGAATCAATAACATCAGCTTTTTCATCAGCATCTTGTTTTGCACAAGAATCAGATGGTGTTAAAGTGTTTGCACCAGCTTCTTCACCTTCAGCAATAATTTGTAAATCAACGTTATAATTATCACCAAGAGCTTTAGCAAAATTAACAGCAGTATCATGAACTCTCTTTGAATTTGAAGTGAAAATGGTAAAATTAGTTTGATTTTCTAATAATTCACCATAATTATCTAAAAATTTTAAACCATTTCTAAAACCAGTTGATTCACCCAAGAAAGGATTATATGGATTTAGAGTATTATCAGTAGTTGTTTCTTCTTCAAGATTTGATGATTCTAAGAAAAATTCATAATTATTATTTAAAAATTCTAATGAACCATTAAATTCTCTTGTATAATTTGAAAGTTTATACCAAGTTGAAAAAATTTTGCTACCAGCATTTTTTGTAGCGTATCTTTCACCATGTCTTGAGACAAGTTGAACTTGAGATAATTGACAAGTTTCTGGAATTGATGATGAAATGGTCGTATTTTCAGGGTAAGAAAAGTATGGAGCAGCACCGTCTAAAAATTTAAAGATATCCTTTTGACTCCCAATTTTACTAAAATCAGTGGTTTGATATGGTGATTTAATTGCAACACCGTTAACAGAGGCAATTAAAGAAGCTAATAAAATGGATGATAACATCGAGAGATTTTTTAAACTTGTTTGTTTGGATATTTTATTCTTTTTCTATACTATAAAATAAAATTAACTACATCTTCAATGAAATAAATAAGATGAATATCTTAACGATATTTATACTATGGAAATTAAGAGATCAGTACTGTTGAAAATAGTCATAAAGATTATGGTTGTTAACTGTGTAGCCACATGGTCATTGGAAAATCAAAACAATTGACCTAATTTGGAAATAAACTAATCGATCTAAAAGATTCAACCTTTGAAATTTGACAAGTTTTGTCATATTGGCACAATGCACGTGCGCTACCAAATATAAAATACTATCTATATTTAATCATATGTTGACTCGGCCCGAAAACGCATAGCATCAAATTGCATAGCCACGTGGAGAGAGCAGCAAATATAGAAACGACGTTACAATGTATTACAGATGTCTTTATTTTTTTGCACGATTGTTTAGCCAACATGCAATAACGAATAAATAGTAGTGAAAACCGTTTTTTGTCAATTGATTAGACATGAAAATCAGAGGACAACGGGTTGTAAAGAGAAAAAAAAAAATAAATTTAGAAACTCTTCTTTTTTGAAAACTGTTTGGTTTTGATAAAAATAGTGATTTTTTGTCTGTTACCTTTTATGCTAGTCGAATACATCCCTTCTTCTTAAATAGAAAACATCTTGACACCGTATCTGTTCTTGTATCTTTGTCAATTATTCATCCCTGAATCACAGAAAATACATAACAAGTCAGACGCACGTTCTGTTGATTGCAAATTTCAACGGAAGTGATAGTATTTGTACTTAAAAATAGTGACAAGTTTACAATGGTGTCAACAGACAATTCTGTGTCTCATCTTATCTGTCAAACTTTGTGCGCCACTTTTTCTGTTCCACGTGCATTGCAGCTTTCTGCGGCATTGTAAGGCTACAGAAAAACTCCGTCACAAATAAAAAGAATTTGAGACGTTTTTTTCACTAATAATAGTCATGTCATCCAATTATGTACTGGTTCCTGAAATATTTGAAACACATAGTAGAAGAGGCAACCAACTTTTAGATTATACAATGATTATAATGACTAGATAGGTTAGGAACACTTATATACACGTTCTTGATTTTTCACTTACAAAATTTGTACACTTTTTTCTTTTTCCTTAAAATAATAATTTTCGATTTATTAAAAAGTAATTGAAATTTTTTGATATATAATAAGATCAAAATATTTCAATTAGAAATATTTTTTCTTATTAATCATCTTATAATTTATTATTCTTGTTATATTAAAATAAATCATCATCCTCATCATCACAGTTGAAATTGTACTCACTTATACAATGGAAGAAATAAATTACAATAATAATAATCTTGAGATAGATCATCAAGAAGATGAAAAAAAACAGGAAAATGTTAATTCAAGATATATTGAATATGATGAAGAAACTCGTGCAAAACGTGTCATCGCATCAAATGAAGAAAAATGGAAAAATATAATTACAATCATTGCATCAGGTTTTGCATTAATTAGTGATGGTTATGTTAATGGTTCAATGAGTATGTTAAATCAAGTCTTTGTTCAAGAATATGGTAAAAATTACTATAGTTCAAGAGTTTCAACAAGAGTTTCAAATGCTTCTTTAGTTGGTATTATCTTTGGTCAATTCTTTATGGGTATTGCTGCTGATTATTATAGTAGAAAATCCTGTATCTTAGTCGCTACTGTTATCTTAGTACTTGGTAGTGCACTTTGTGCTGCTTCACATGGTACCACTATTCCAGGTATGTTTTGGATGTTAACTGTTATGAGAGGTTTAGTTGGTATTGGTGTCGGTGCAGAATATCCAACAAGTACATTAAGTGCAAATGAATCTGCAAATGAATATACTGCAACAAAGAGAGGTGGTATTTTAGTCATGGTTACAAATTTCCCATTATCATTTGGTGGACCATTTGCTAATATTATTTTCTTAATTGTTTATGAAATTTGCAAAGGAAATAAACATTATGAAGCACTTTGGAGAATAATGTTTGCACTAGGTTGTTTTTGGCCATTATCTGTCTTTTATTTCCGTTGGAAGACAGCAAGTACTGAACTTTATGAAAAGGGTAGAATTAAGAGAAATATTCCATATTTTTTAGCATTAAAATTTTATTGGAAAAGATTAGTTGGTACTTGTGGTGCATGGTTTATGTATGATTTTGTTACTTTCCCAAATGGTATCTTTAGTTCAACAATTATTAGTTCTGTTATTAAAGATAAAAAAAATTTGAAAAAAGTTGCTGAATGGAATTTATTACTTGGTGTCTTAGCTTGTTTAGGTGTTCCAATTGGTGCTTATTTATCTGATAAAATTGGTCGTAGAAATACTTTAATGTTTGGTTTTTCTGGTTACATTATCTTTGGTTTAATTATTGGTTGTGCTTATTCACAACTTTCCAAAATTACACCATTATTTATTATCTTTTATGCTTTTATGAATATGTTAGGTAATGCAGGTCCAGGTGATATGATGGGTGTTGTTAGTAGTGAATCATCTGCTACAGCTGTTAGAGGTGTGTTTTACGGTATTTCTGCTGTTACAGGTAAAATTGGTTCTGTTGTGGGTGTTGAATGTTTTAACCCAATTAGAGATAACTTAGGTGCAAGATGGACATTTATTATTGCAGCAATTTGTGGTTTACTTGGTATTGCTTTTACATATTTTTTCATTCCACATTTAAAAGAAAATGATTTAATGAAACAAGATGTTGATTTTCATAATTATCTTGTTTCACAAGGTTGGAATGGTAAAATGGGTTTCGATGATACAGATGAAGAAACTCTTGGTAGAGTTAGTATTTCTGATGAAATTAATTCAAATAAAGACATAAAGAAAGATAATTTTGTATCAACAGTTAAAGAAATTGAAAGTCATTGAAAAAAATTGTATTTTTAAGTAGCAAAAAAAAAAAAAAAAAAAATTTTTCTTATTGTGCGTTTCAGTTCATGATAAATTTTTTTTTATTTATATTGGTTTTATTATTATAGAGAAATTTTTTCTCAAAAGGTTTACATTATAAATTTAAGTTTTTATTATTTATTATTATTATTATTATTATTATTTATTATCTTATTTATTTAATTTTCTTTCATTAGCATTACTTTCAATTTCAGAATTAATTTCTTCTAAATTTGGTTTTTCTTCATTAGCAATAATTTCAATTTCAGAATTAATTTCTTCTAAATTTGGCTTTTCTTCAAAATTTGAATTATAAAGTATAATACCATTTTCTTTTGCATTTTTTCTTTCATCACGTTTATAGAAATATAAGACGACAAAAGTCCAAACTGATAAACAGAATGCAGAAGTTGCAGTAAATGTAAAACCTTTTAAATATCTTGGTGCTTCCTTTGTTGGCCAAACTAAGACACTAATCCATGCAGTTGAAGTTTGTGCTAAAATATTCATTGTCACTAACGTTATTGCTCTACCTTGTGCATCTTTACGACAAATATCATTTTGCCAAGAGTATAAGACAGGAGCCATTGCCCAACCGAAACATTGCAACATAAAAGCAAACCATTTTGCACCTTCTGGTACATTCCATGCAGCAAGGATAGAATTACCAACAATATTGAAAACTTGAGTGAAAATAATTGCAAACCAACGTGAATGAAATTTATCTGCAATTATACCTGTAATGGCTAAATAAATCATACCTAAACCTGGTGTAATCATTGATAATTTATTAATCTTAGGAATTGAATATCTTTTTAAAGATTTGATCCATAAAAGATAAGCACCAGATGCAACATTACTATCATTCCAACAGAAAACATTCCAAAGTGTTAAGATATAAATTTTCCAATCGGAAAAAATTGTTTTCCAAATTTTTTTATCAAAAACTTTTGATCTAAAATCATTTTTACCTGTATTATTTTCATTTAATCTTTTTCTTGCTAATCTAATTTCATCATCAGTTAAAAAAATTGAATAACAATTATGTGGATCACCAGGTAATGAATAAAATCCAATGATACCTACCACAATAGAGACAATTGCATCAATAATAAAATTCCATCTCCAACCTGAAAGACCATTAACACCATCTAATGATGAATAAACTGCGGATTGAATACCACCAGCAGATAAGATACCAACGTATTGACCAAAATAATAGAACGCAGAACGACGAACCATTTCATCATGTTTATAAAAGCAACCAAATAAATATTGATAGGCCAAGTAAGCTGGAGCTTCAAAAGCACCGATGAAAAATCTAATTGCTTTTAAATGTGAAACACTATCAACATAAGCTGCACCGACAGTTAATAAAGACCAACAAATATCTAAAATGGGTAGCAAATAATTTAATGGTAATTTATTTAAATAGAAAAGAAAAGGTAATTGAAATATGATATTACCAATGGTAAACATAATTTGAACATGAACTAAATCATTACCTTTAAAACCTAATTCTTCTTTCATTCCTGAAACGTAAGCATTATTTAAATTGACTGTATCTAAATATTTAACCCAATAAGCAATACAAGAATAAAAAGCTAATAAAATATCTAATTTTAAGATTAATTTTTTCTCTTCATATGAAGTACCTGGATTAAACCAACTATACCATTTATTTTTTGATTTAACTTGTTTATTAATACGATATTCTTGTTCATCAAAGAATTTCCACCATTTTCTATTTGCTTCATCTCTATATTCAAATTCATTAATTTCATCATGTTGAATGATATTAATTGTTGAATTTTTTTTATCAATTGAATCATTATTTAATGAATTATTCTTTTCGGTAAGATTATCATCAATTGAACTTGTATCATTAGACAAAGTATCTTGTGGTAAATCATCGATTTGTCTTTTAACAGGTAGAAACCCCCATTTTAATCTTTTATAAGGATCTATAAATATTTCTTTAACTATTTGAGGAGCCATCTTTTGTTATTTTTACCTGGTGATCAGGAGAGACAAGATGATAAACTTTTTTAGAATGTAGATAATATCATGGTATATTTATACGATTCAAAGATGGTCATCACAAATACATAGTTTTCACTTACTAATTAGTCAACTGTGACTCTCTATTACACACTTTTCTATTGTATTTGAGACGTTCCTGAATTTCCGGTTCTGTCAGTCGCAACCGGAAAAGGTTAAATCCGTCGAGGAAAAAAAACTGTGGAAGTTCCTTTCACAGCTGTCACAATTTTTTGTACAGCGCGTTTGTTAGTGGAAGATTACATTGGAAAAGTTTATTATGCAATAACATTTCTTTCTTTAATCATTTCCATTGACGATGGACTAATGGAATAAATCGATTTAAATTAATTTGTCTCTGTTTGTACGGCAAAATAAAAGGTCAAATATCTAACCCCCATAACGACTTTTTTTAAACTTTAAGGTTTTATTTGTTCGAGGTTTCTTGATAAGATGAATCTTTTACTTTTTCAAATTGTAGGCACTCAATTTAATAGTCATCTTTAAAGATTTGCAACGTAAAAATGTGTACATTGAAAATATATATCACTATCAACACTGTGTAATTTAAAATATGATTTAAAAGAAATTTTATCTTCATTGCCTATATACTTTCAAGTGAAATAAAAAAAAACCACCATAACATAATGTCAATTGAATTACCATCATTAGATACAATTTTTAATTTAAATGATTTTGAAAAAATTGCTATAAAATTTTTACCAAAAAATGTTTATGCTTATTATTCATCATCAGCTGATGATGAAATTTCATATAGACAAAATCATTATTCATATCAAAGAATTTTTTTCAAACCAAAAATTTTAATCGATGTCTCTAAAATTGATATTAGTACACATTATCTTAATTCAATCAAGGATACACCATTTTATGTTAGTGCAACTGCTTTAGTTGGTTTAGGTAATCCTAAAGGTGGTGAAATTGATATAGTTAAAGCATGTTCAAAATTTTTAATACCACAAATGATTTCAACTTTTTCAAGTTTTTCTATCGATGATATTGTTAATTCTAAATTAAATGATAAACAACAACAATGGTTTCAATTATATGTTAATTCAAATAGAACTATAACAAATGATTTAATTTTAAAAATTGAAAAATTAGGTTTAGATGCACTTTTCATAACAGTTGATACACCACAAGGTGGTAATAGAGAAAGAGATTTAAGATTTAAATTTTCTAATAATAATCAAAATAGTTTAAATTTAGAAAAACAATCTGTAAAAGCTACATCAAAGACTTTATCAACTCTTATTGATCCAACATTAAATTGGGAAGATATTAAAAATTTTAAAAAATTAACAAATTTACCAATTATATTAAAAGGTGTTCAAAGAGTTGATGATATAATTAAAGCAGCACAGATTGGTTGTAAAGGTATTGTATTATCAAATCATGGTGGTAGACAATTAGATTTTTCAATACCACCAATTGAAACTTTAATTGAATGTGTACCAATTTTGAAAAAAAATGGATTATATGAGAATTTTGATATTTTAATTGATGGTGGTATTCGTCGTGGTACAGATATTTTAAAAGCTTTATGTTTAGGTGCATCTGCAGTTGGTATTGCTACACCAATCTTATATGCAAATTCTTTATATGGTGAAAAAGGTGTCGAAAAAGCTTTTGAAATTTTAATTAATGAAATTATCTTGTCAATGAAATTATTAGGTGTTACAAAGATTAGCGATTTAACACCAGATTTGCTTGATTTAAAAGGTTTATATAATAGATCAATACCATTTGAAAATTAATAAAAAAGAAAAATAAACGTTTATAATTTTATAATTTGTTTCAATTTCGCATTTTATTTTAGAAAAAATGAAAAAAATTTATACAGTAATTACTACTCTCGTAAATACTTTTTGTTGGTTTTTGTCCACATAACTCACTTGCTTTAGCGTTCATCATAAAGTAAAAAGAGTGAAATTGTGTAAATTAAACGCTCTTACTTTTACTATTTTTTAATGTTTCTTTTTTTTATTTTTATAAAATTTTAATTATTTTTATATATTATATGTATTCAATTAAATTATTCAGATAATCTAATACGGACAGCTTTAGTTTGAGTATAATTATCAATTGCTTCAGAACCCATTTCTCTACCAATACCAGATGCATTAAAACCACCAAATGGTACAGATTGATGGAAATCATTATAAGTATTAACCCAAACGGTACCTGCTTTAATTTCATCAGCAACCTTATTTGCTTTATTAATACTAGTTGTATGAATACCTGCAGCTAAACCATATTCAGAATCATTTGCAAATTTAATGACTTCATCAACAGATCTAAATTTCGTAATTGTGATGACAGGACCAAAAATTTCTTCTTTAACAATTCTCATATCTTCTTTAACATCACCAAAGATAGTTGGTCTAACGAAATAACCTTTATCACCGATTCTTTTACCACCGGTAATTAATGTTGCACCTTCATTTTTACCAATATTAACATATTGTAAAATTTTGTCTAATTGCATTTGTGAAGTTTGTGCACCTTGGAAAGTTGATTCATCAAATGGATTACCAACTTTAACATTTTCTGTTGCAATCTTTAATTGTTCAACAAATTCATCGTAAATTGATTCTTCGACGTAAGCTCTTGAACCTGCACAACAAACTTCACCAGAATTGAAATAAATACCTGTAATAATATTTTGAATGGCTTGATCAATGTTTGCATCAGCAAAGACAATATTTGGTGATTTACCACCTAATTCTAAGGTAACTTTTTTCAAACCTAAAGCTGCTTGTTGATAGATATGTTTACCTGTAGCGGTGGAACCTGTAAAAGCGATTTTTTTAATCTTTGGATGTGTTACTAAAGCTTGACCAACAATTTTACCAAAACCTGAAACGATATTAATGACACCAGGTGGAATACCAGATTTTTCAATGTATTGTGAAACGTACAAAGCAGATAATGGAGTTGATTCTGCTGTCTTTAAGATAGTTGTATTACCAGTTATAATGGCCGGAGCGATTTTCCATGCCCACATTAACAAAGGAAAATTCCATGGGATAATTTGGCCACAGACACCTAAAGGTTCTCTCTTTGTATAATTGAAATAATTAGAACCTGTATTAATGACTCTACCATCAATCTTATCAGCCCAACCAGCAGTTGCTTTTAAATAGTTGACTACTAAACCTACATCACCTCTTGCGTTATTAATTGCTTTACCATTATCTAAGGATTCGATAGAAGCAATAATTTCTTTATCCTTTTCAATAAATTCAGCTAGACGATAAAGAGCTTTACCTCTTTCAATTGGATCGATCTTTGACCACGAACCATTATTGAAGGCTAAATCAGCAGCTTTAACGGCGTGTTCGACGTCATCTTCTCTACCTTCGTAGATGTGACAAATTTCTTCTTCAGTGGAAGGATTGATGACTTCGAAGGTTTTGTGTTGTTTTGAAGGAATAAATTTGTTATCGATGAAAAGACCAGTTGGTTGTTCGTATTCTAAACCGTTTGGTAATTTAATTGGTACCGATAGTGGTAAATGTGAAAAGTAACGTAGTTGAAAGTTTTTATTTAGTTGTCTCGAGGACTGTCTTAGTATAGCGGTTGAAGATCTGGATAACATTTTTTGTATGTGTATGTGTGTGTGTATATATATTAATATATATTTGAATTCTATTTTTAAAGAAAGACGGGAAATTGAATTCTGGAAATTGGAAAAGAGGGTAGTGTTTATATAGAAATTCCTTGCTTAACCGCCCATCTCCAAAATTGTCCAATTACCCCAATAAAGTTGCTCCTTTGTCCAGCCCCCCTTTTTCTGCGAAACACGCCCCTCAAAAAAGCAAAAACGGCCCATCGAAAAAGTCCGTCGACAGCCGCGCCGAGGTGGTGTCTGGCTGTTGCTGTCAGCTATCCGTGTGGTGCCACGGTTCCAAACGCCAGTTTTCGGGCCGTGTCCATCGGTGCGACTAACCCGCATTTCACATTTGAAGTCTCTGCAGACGAAAACATCTCGCTTTTATGATTTGTGCCAATCGTCTTTGAAACTGTTCGTTGCTTGATAACTCCACCGCGGCGTCCCGTACGCGCATTTCTCTCTGCACAACCGGATTGCCCCTCAAATCGAGCTCCACCAATGAATAGTACGGCAAACTTTTCAACAGCGCTTCGCAACTCGCAACAAAACAATTGGTCAAAGCCATCGTTTGCAAGACCTGGAAGTGGTCGGGTGACACCCCCAATTGCGTCATCCCAGCAATCTTGTCCATCGACAATTTCTCCACTCGACGGCAATTCCTCTCGATAAAAACTAAAACGTCATCGTATTCACCATCTTTAATCAACACTTCCTTTAACAAACCATCTTTACTAGACATGATTTCAACTTTATCTAAACTTCTATACCCATTCACATGAATCTTACGTAATCTAGGAAACATTTCAACTCGTTGACTAATACCATCATCATTTATCTTTTCAAATTTATCGTTACACATATGTAAGATTTCTAAACTTTCACTATTATTATCTTGATCACTATGGAAAATCTGTACAGGATTATTGTTTATATTTAATTCCACTAAATTCTTCAATAATTTAAGATTCTTAATGCTTGTTATTTGATTATTACTTAAATTTAAATGTGTAACACTTAACCAACCACAATATTCTCTATTAAGATTCTTTGAAATTAATTCTTTAAAATTAATTTCTCCAAAGATTTTATTATTTGAAAGATTTATCTTCTTAATCATTGATTTACCAATTTCACAATTTAAATTTTTAATTTCATTATTTGATAAATCAATTTCTTCTAATCTTTTAAATTTTGTTAAAAAATTTAAATTACCATTAATTAAATTATCACTAAGATTTAATTTCTTAATATTATTATCATCATTAATTAATAAAAATTCATTTTTAATTCTATTATTCATTAAATTTAATTCTTGTAAATTTAATGATATTTTATTAAATTTTTCAATAGAATTATTACATAATTCTAATTTAATTAAATTTGGTAAAATTTGACAAATTTCATTCAATTCATTCAAATTTAAATTTAAGCTTTTTTTATCATTTATCTTAATCATAACAATCTTATTCCAATTAATCTTTAAATCATTATAATTTTTTTTATCATATATAAAATTTTCTCTTTCATAATTAATGATATCAATTATAATTGATATCATTTTATTCTTTTGATTAACATAATTATCTTCATCCTTTCTTAAATATTTTTCAATATCAAGTTTTGGTGATTCTAATGGTATTGTAACATCATAATTATTATTATTATTATTACCCATTCCATTCAATTCATTTGTACTCTCTTCAACAAAATTTTCAATCTCATCATCATCATCATCAAATGTAAAACTTGACGTTATATTCTTGCTCGATTGATTACTATTATTAGAATTATCTTGTCCAATTTCATTATGATCTCGAGGCACCCAAACACCTTTTGAATGTTTAAAACCATAACCTAATGATCCAGGTGTAATTAAATTTAATTCTTTTATATTTTTATTTTTATTTATAGTTTTAAATTCTTTATTAATTTCATTTAAATTTTTTTTACTATTAGAAACTTTACGTTTTGTAAAGATTGGTTCTTGATTCTTTAATAAATTATTATAAACTTTTTTTGCTTCAATAATTGGGTCATATTCATCATCATCATCATTATCAATTTCTTCCTTAGTATTTACCCTTTTCTTATCATTTTGCTTTTTAAATGTATTCCAAATTTGTCCAGAAAGATCACCAATTCCAGTAACAATTAAATTAGCTTCAGGTTCTCTATCAAAATTTTTGGGTTTAATATTTTCTTTATTATTATTAATTTCATTTAAATTTTTCATATATTTTAAATATTGTGCAGATTGATCATTATTACTATCATTTTTATTTCTTTGATTAACGGTATCAAATTTTTCAAAAGATTTTAATGATTCTTCATCATCATACCTTTGAATAATACTTTTATCACTAAAATCACTATTATTATTTTCAAATTCTTCTTCTTCATTTTCAATATCTTTTACAATTGAATGAAAATCTGTCTCAAGAAAATTTTCATTAATTTGATAATTTTTTTTAAAATTATTATTATTGGTATCTATTGTAGTTCCTTTTGTTGTATATGTACCTGGTCTACTACTAAGATGAAATGAATCCATTTCATCAGATAAATTTTCAATCGATTCAGATATATCATCATTATCGTTATTACTATATATCATATCACTATTATTATCTTGCATATCGATCTAACAATTAAAACTCGATTATTTAGAATTTTCACTGTTTACCTTTCTTTATATTATTATCATTGTTTACATTGAAATATTAAACCTCGAAAATTTTAAAATTTCATTACCCGCACAACACGATTTGTCATTTTTTTTAAAGAAGAATAAATTTACAAAACAAAATAAACAAACAAAATGAAATAAAACATAACCTCAAAATAAAAATATCTAAAAACAACTATAGTCAATTAACTTTATATTATTAATTCAATAACTTTAAATAATTAAAAGTTTTTATATAAAACCATTCACAAAAATATTTTCTCACCCAGATAAGACTCAAGTAGATCCTTTCAAGAATAACCTTAACTATTCGTATTTGTTATTTTCATATATATTTTTACTCCTTTAAATTAATTTATTCATTTTTTTAAGATACCTTTGTTATCAATAGTTTGATAATACAAAAAATTTATTTAAGGGCTAAAAATAGATTTCATCATGAATTCTAATCAATCTAATAATAGTAGTAAAAAAAATAATAATTTAATATCTTCGTTAGCTCCTAATACAACAATTTTATCTCCATCACAAATGTCTACGTTAAATGATAATGAATCAGAGACAAATTTTTTCAAAGTTTTAACTGAAAATTTAAAATATAATTTTAATAGTCCCTTACCAACAACAACTCAATTTCCAACACCTTATACTAATGATAATAACAATAATAATAATAATAATAGTATCAATAATAATATGAATAATAATATTAATAATATTAATAATAAATTTAATATTGATTCATCAACTATTGAAAATAGTATCAATAATGAAATTTATAATAATCAACAATTAATGATTAATTTGGAAAATAATAGTAATATTCAACCTTCGACACTTTTAAGATGTGATAATAATCAAATTAATAATAAAAATAATAATATCTTTACAAATGAATTTTTATTAAAATCACCTGAACAATTAAAAGAATTTTTATTAGATTCGCCTGCTGGTTTTAATTTATTTCATAAGACACCAGCAAAGACACCATTAAAATTTATAACAGAAAGTTCAATTAAATTAAATAATAATAATAATAATTCAAATAATAAAAATTCAAATTTAATTCATTTTTTCAATCAAGTTAATCAACAACAAAATAATCAAGATTTATCAACAACAAATTTTGATAAAAATTTTAACAGAACTCCATTGAAAAAACTTGATATTAATTTAATGTTTAATTCATTATCAAATTCAATTTCACCATCAAAAAAATTATCAATGTCATTAACACCATATGGTAAAAAAATTTTAAATGATATTAATACACCATTTAATAATAGTAAAAATAAAAATAATAATTTTAATTATTCATCAAATAGTGCATTAGTTGATTTTCAAAGAGCACGAAAAGATATTACAAATAATAAATCACCTGAAATTTTTTTAAATAATGAAAAATTAATAAATAAAAAGATAACTTCAACACCAAATAATAATAATAATAATAATAATAATAAAATAAAACAATCAATAATAACAAATAATGATCATATTCAAAATAAAAAAAATATTTTAACCATTAATGAAAATAGTAACGACAACGACAACGATGATGACAATAATAATGATATTTATGGATCTTCACCAACAACAATTCAATTAAATTCTTCAGTAACAAAATCAATATCAAAATTAAATAATAATAGAGTACCTAATTTAGAATTAATTGATGAAAATATTTGTGAAAAGATGTTTAATATTAATTCAAAAATTTTTACATTATCACCAACACCAAAATCACATTTAAATAATAATGAAAATTTAAATTTGAATAAACCATTAACAGATAATATTTTACAAGTTCCAGAATTACCTAAGATGGGATCATTTAGATCAGAAAATAATGATAATAATAATAATAATAATAATTCAATAAATAATGAAAATAATTTAATGTTACCAGTTTCATTTAATAATACCACTAAAAAAATTAAAAAGACAAGACCGAAAAAACCAAAATTTCAAGTCTTTGTCTCAAGTATACATAAATTTAATGATTCAAATAATAATTTAATGACTCTCAAGAAGGAATCAAATAAATTAAATAGATCGAAATCCTTAATGATCAAGAAAACAGATGAAAAAGACTTACTCTTGAAGAAAAATGATAAAAGATCGAAATCGTTCAATGAAAATAACAATACATAAAAAATTACATAATTTATACATAAATATCTTAAATAAACAGTAAAAATTAGTTCATCTTTTGTTTTTTCTGGCCTCGTCTTTATCGTTATTAAAAAAATTTATTGACGCTATTTTTGCTGTTGTGCATTTTAAAAAGAAACAAAACTTTTTTTTCCTGATTACAGGGATAGCAAAATAGTAAATTCATAATTCCAAACAAAGACATTTTGATTTATTTTACGACACATAAAAAAAGAAAGAAACAAAGATAATAAAAAATTTTTAATATATTTATCATACTAGTTTGTATCATTTTCATATTGGTTTTTCCTCAAAAATTTAATAAATTTACGCTATATAATATAGCAAGTGATATTTTTTTTTTTTTCTTTGCATTATAAAATTCATTTAGTTGTTGTATTCATAAGAAAAAAGTTATGAATAGTTCAAATAATAATAGTCCCGCATCTTCAGTTAAAACATCATCTATGCTTTCAAATTTTGATGAATCACATGCTAATGATACAAATTTATTTTTAGATTATACAAATGGTTTTAAAACATTTAATTATATGACAAATTATGTTTCTATATTAAATACATCAACGGATAGATTAAGTTCTCAAAAGATTAAATCAGATAATTCTAATCAATTATATAATTATTATGAAGCAAGAAAGCCTATAATTAAGAGTAATATTAGACAAAATAGTATTATAAGTAGTTCAGATTCTTCAACTTTACAAACTGAAAGAAATGTCTTTTTAAATGCTATTATTGATAATTTTATTGCATTTAGTGAAAATGATATTGATACTTATCAATTAAAGGATAAACTTAATTTTCACGATAATTTAACATATTCAAATCCTTTTAAAAATAGTAATAGTAAAATTAGTTTAACAAATTATATTAATTTTCAAAATAAAAATTATAATGATACCTATGACGATAATATTAATAATAATAATAACAATTTAGGAATGAATTTAGATGAAATTATTTATAATTCTGATTATTTTATTAAATCAAATTTTGCAAATTCATTTGTCAAATATTATAAAAAATTATTAACAATAGATTTAAAAAATTTTGATATCTTAAAGAGACATAATTTATGGATACCAACAATTAATTCAAATTTTAAACAATTAATGTCAAGTTCAGAAAATTGTAGTATTAATTTTAATGAAATTAAAGATAATGATTTCATTAAAAAACTTTATGAAGAAAAGACATGTCCACTTTTCATTTCAAATAATCATTACGTTCCATCATTAGATGATTCACTCTCAAGTTCATCAAAATTACCATCAATTTTTTCAGAATTTAAATTACCTGCATTAACTTATCATTGTTCTGTTGAATTTAATAATAATATTTATATCTTAGGTGGTTTAATGGCATGTTATAGAAATGATTTTGAAAAACCAAATATTGAAAATTTTTATGTTGATGGTATTAAAAATTTACCTCCACCACTTTCACCTGATGTTGTTAATAATCCATGTATGATTAAAAATCCTTATTTATACGTTCAATCAGTTAATTCTTCACGTTTAACAAGACCAGAAATTTCAGGACAAATGCCACCACCATTAATTTGTATGACAGCATCAAAATTAAGTGAAAGACATATCTTTTTTTATGGTGGTTTTGAAATTAAAGTTGAAACACATACAGATAATAATGGTAAAATATTTTTAAAGAAAAGAGCATTTTTAAATAATACAGTTTACGTTTTAGATACAGTATCATTTAAATTTCACAAGATTGAAGTATCAGCTCAGACTTATCAATACTTTAGATATCCAACTTTTTCATCAAGATTTGGTCATATGCAAATTTCTGTACCAAATTTACAAAAGTCAAATAGACAAAATGATTCAAATAATAGTAATGATAATGAAAATAACAGTAGTAGTACAAGTGGTAATTCTAATAGTAATAGTAATGTTATGGTTGATGATGGATTTTTTTTACATTCAACAATACCATCAAAACTTATAAATAGTTCATTAACTGATGAAAATAATGATAATAATATTAAAAATGTAATTAGTCCAATTCATTCACCACGTGGTTTGCCACCAAAGATAAGAAATTTTACAAGTCGTAATGATGGAAGTTCAAATTCTGACAATAATTCAAATCATTCATCAAATATTTTTACAATATTAATATTTGGTGGTTATAGACAAACTGGTGATGATAAATATGAAGCAATGAATGATTTATGGAGACTTGATGTTAAGATTATTGCTCGTGGTAAGAAAGGTTATTTAAAATTCGCTGATAATATTAATGCAGTTAAGATAACAACTTTAGGTGATGAACCATGTGGTAGAGCATTTTTTGCATATTCTTTACCAAAAGTTTGTTTATATTGCGATTCATCATTAGAATCAAAATTATTAAAACATTTAGAAGAAAATTTTAGAATTGATTCAGATTTTGTTCATAGTGCAGTTTCACAAAAGACAAAACCATTATTTCCAAATTTACCATATGGTAAAAGAGATAAGATTGCAGAATTAAGTTCAACTAATATGACAAGATCAATCTCGTTAGCAGATGCAATTAAGAGTTCTACTTCAGATGATACTGAATCAAATAATTATAGTAGTAATACTAATGATGATGAAAGTAATGATAATTGTTATAATGTTCATATTCATAATAGTTTTGAAACGACACCAACAGAAGGTAGAGTTATTGTCATTCATGGTGGTTCAAATAATAAAAAAGTTCTTGGTGATGTATGGTGGTTTGATTTAGATACATCATCATGGTCACGTATTGAAACATATTCAGCAGATGATGATGATGAACATAAGATTCCATATGAAATAAAATTAGTTGGACATACTATGATTACAACGAAATTTACAGGTATATTTGTTGGTGGTTTGACTCAAGAAGCTGTAAATATCATTTACGATGATGATAATAAATCAAAAGATTGTTCTTTATACGAGGTTATAGGTAATTGTTTCATTAACGTGTTGAATTTGAATACTAGACGTATTCAATCCAAAAGGATGGATGTCACTAATGATGAAGATGAATATATAGATGACATTTCACATTTTGATAGAGCAAGTTCTAATAGATTGGATTGTAAATCTAATAGTATTGTCAGTTTTGGTGGATCAGTAGTCGAAGTTGAAGGTTCTGTGGTAGTCATTGGAGGATTAATTATAAGTACAGGAGCCATGAAGACATTTTACTTGCGGGGTTCACTATTTGAATTTATTTTACCCTCGATAAGTATATATCCCTGATAATCTGGTGATCTTTTGCATTTTTCATTTTCTTGCATACATATAAGTACATATTCAACGTCAAAATACATAGTCACTACCCATTATCATACAATAATATTTATTCTGCCAAATGGCAAATTTTACTAAGCAAAGGCCGAATAAGCGGAAGGGAAACATACTTGCAAGGGCCTGTCACGAACAGCAACATCTAGCTACTTCCAAACTCCATCCGGACTCATCTCCCTCTCGTAAACTCAACATGAGTCTTCACACTTTTATTGCTTTGTTCCTTATCCGGAACTCCAAGAAAATTTTTCACGGATGAATTTTTTCCGCAGAAACAGAACACGAGTATTAAAAATAAACACCAAAACAATCAACCAAAAATGAACTTGAAAAAATTTTTTCTTTGCAATGGCTAGCAACGACTTTTAAAGAATAATTTCATTATCAGTGACTCAAAGATCAAATTAATATATATAACTGTTGTTTTTCAAATCTAAAAACAGAGCATAACAAGCTATCCGCTTTATTAATATTATTCAAGAAAAAAAATTTTGAATTTCAAATACCGCTATTGCAAATTTTAATTAACAATTATATCCGGTAAGATTTAAGTTGTAAATTTCATATTAAAAAAAAAAAGAATAGTATAATTTTTCATTGTAATTACTTTTATTACTTTAGAAAAAGAATCTAAACCATTTTAAATCATACTGTACCCTTAAATTATTTTTTTATTCTGTTTCGAATAAGATGTTAAGTTCAGAACGTCGTCCATCTATGGCCGAACGTCGTCCATCATTTGCTACTTTTTCAAATCAAAATCATATAATTAATCCTTTAATAGTACCTCATTTAGCAGGTATTGAAGATCCATTACCTGAAACTACACCTGATAAAGTTGACGTACTTATTGCAGGTACAGGTATGGTGGAAAGTGTCTTAGCCGCTGCTTTAGCATGGCAAGGTTCTAATGTTTTACATATCGATTCAAATGATTATTATGGTGATACATCTGCAACTTTAACCGTTGATCAATTTAAAAATTGGGTTGCAAAAATTAATAATAATTTAATTCCAGAATATAATAATGCAAAGATTTATGTTTCCAATAGTATTGGTGGTAATAATGGTAAATATGTTTCAAAAGATTTTGGTATTGATTTAACACCAAAGATACTTTTTGCTAAATCTGATTTATTATCAATTTTAGTTAAATCAAGAGTTCATCAATATTTAGAATTTCAATCTTTATCAAATTTTCATACTTATGAAAATGATTCATTTGAAAAATTAACAAATACAAAACAAGAAATTTTTACAAACGAAAATCTGCCATTAATGACGAAGCGTAATCTAATGAAATTTATTAAATTTGTCTTAAATTGGGAAGATCAGCCTGAAATTTGGGAACCATTTGCAAATAAATCAATTGCAAATTTTTTATTTGAAAAATTTAAATTAGAAAAACCACAAGTATTTGAATTAGTATTTTCAATTGGTCTTTGTTATAATATTGAAACAAAAGTACCACAAGCTTTACAAAGAATTCGTCGTTATTTAATAAGTTATGATGTTTATGGACCATTTCCTGTACTTTATTCAAAATATGGTGGTGCTGGTGAATTATCTCAAGGGTTTTGTAGATCAGCTGCCGTAGCAGGTGCAACTTATAAATTAAATGAAAAATTAATTTCATATAATCCAAAGAATAAAATAGCAACTTTTACTGATGGTTCAAAAGTTAGTATATCAGAAAAAGTTATTATTTCACCAACACAATCTCCAAATAATAGTAAACATATTCCAAAACAAAATTATGAAATAAATAGAATGACATGTATTGTTGAAAAAGACTGTATAGAATGGTTTAATGAAAATGAATCAGCTGCAGTTATTGTTTTCCCACCAAATTCTTTAAAATCCGGTAACAAACAAGTTGTACAAGTATTAATATTAGGTTCTGGTTCAGAATGTTGTCCAAAGAATACTTCTATTTGGTATTTATCAACAATTGAAAAAGGTGTTCGTGCTGAAATGGATTTAGATGCTGCACTTCAAGCTTTAGAAGCAAGTATTATTAGAGAATCTTCGACAGATATTGCAAATGATAATAATATTGTTCAATTAAATAATAATGGTCAAACAATTGTTAATTCATTTAGATTAGGACAATCGTTTAAAGAATATATTCCAAGAGAAAGTGTTGAATATCTTTTTAAATTAAGTTATACTCAATATACATCAACTGCGCCATTCGATGTTGTTGATCCATCATTATTTAATAATGATAAAATAAATAATCAATTTATTCCTGGATCAAGTGATAATGGTGTTATTTATACATCAATGCCATCAAGTGAATTTTCATATGATGAAGTCGTTACTGCAGCAAAAGTTTTATATGAAAAAATTGTTGGTAGTGATGATGATTTCTTTGATATTGATTTTGAAGATGAAGATGATCAAATGCAAGCAAGAGATTATAATGATAATGATAATAATAATAATAATAATAATAATAATAATATTAAATATGAAAATGCAATTGATGATGAAGATGACGATATTGATATGAATAGATATGAGTCTGGTGAATTTGTTGGGAAAATGGAAATATGACCTTTTTTTATAGGGTCATATTATAATGGTAAATACTTTTCATTACTATTTTTGAATGTCATATTTCTTAATATGTGGTTTTTTCTTTATATTATTTGTTAATAAGGTGCTTTAATATGTTATAATACATGGGGGGGTTGCTTAAATAATTACAACGTTATGTAAATATATAAATATTTTAGGCAAAGGAATACCTATAAAAAATAGTAATAATAAAAATAATAATAATAGTAATATTGATTTGTTCTTTATATTGTTTTGTGACCACAAAACATCCGTACATATTTACACCCGCACATTTTTTGTTTTTTTTACTTTCAGAACATTTCCGCAAGTAAAAAATGAAATTTTTGGAGAATCTGGAAATTTTCAAATATCGTAAAACTTTATGCGCGATAATCATCAATTTTACATGGAAAATTAATTATATTAAATTGAAAAAATATTAACGTTTCAATTGTGAGATGAGTTAGTCGTTTTTTATTAATGTTTATATTAGATTATAAAATCTTTACGGAGCAGTCTTTATATTTCTTACCGCGAAGAAGTCAAAACTAGCTATAATAAATTAATTAAAAATGTCTGACGTTGAAGAAGTTGTCCAAGTTCAAGAAGAAGTTGTTGAACAAACCGCTGAAGTTACCATTGAAGATGCCTTAAAGGTTGTCTTAAGAACTGCTTTAGTTCACGATGGTTTAGCTAGAGGTTTAAGAGAATCTACCAAAGCTTTAACCAGAGGTGAAGCTCAATTAGTTGTCTTAGTTTCTTCTGTTACTGAAGCTAACATTACCAAATTAGTTGAAGGTTTAGCTAACGACCCAGAAAACAAGGTTCCTTTAATTAAGGTTGCTGATGCCAAACAATTAGGTGAATGGGCTGGTTTAGGTAAGATCGACCGTGAAGGTAACGCCAGAAAGGTTGTTGGTGCTTCCGTTATTGTTGTCAAGAACTGGGGTGCTGAAACTGATGAACGTGCTATGATCTTAGAACACTTCTCCCAACAATAAATAAGTTAATTTAAAAATAAATTCTATTCTTTTTTAAATATATAGCTTTTTAAATATTATATATTATCTTAATTTAAAGAAATATACTTATTATTAATCCAATGATTGTTCATGCAATTGATATTTTTTTTTCTTAAAAAAATAAAGGCATTTCATTCGTAGAGTATTGATTGCCTTTATTATCATTATCCTTTGAAATAACATTTTTCAAATTATTTCGATCATTTTGAATGGAATCTGTATCATTATTATTATTTGTTCTTAAATCAGATAAATTCTCATCATAATTTGAATTTTGAAGTTTATTGATTCCAGATGGTAAATTGGATAATGATTTTTTACCTCCTAATTCATTTGATTCCATTAATAATTCTATATCTTGCTGTGCGATTTGATCTATATTTTCTTTCTCTAACATACATACTTCGATAATAATTCCAGGATAATCCTTGGGTAATTGAAGTGGATTCTTTGTTGTCCTGTTATTATTTACATGATCTTTATTATTATTCGCATTTCTTGTATCAGATATAATAACGTCATCAGTTTGACTTAAAATATTAACACTTAAAATACCATGAACATCCATTCGAAATAAAACTTTACTTGCAATCTTAGTACTCATTCTTATCTTATCAAATGATGAAAAATCAAAAAAACCAATGACAGGTACATTATAACATAACGTGGTTGAATCGTTTTCATAAATTTCAAGTTTTTCTAAGATAGATCTACTATTTGGTAATCTTATCTTTGAAAAACCTAATTGAGATTTTGAAATTATTGCAAAAATATTATCACCTGGACTAATTGATTTTGCATATATATAACATTCTTTACAATCAATATCTTTTAAATCTCTTAATGCACTATATAGTACATCACCTTTAATAATACATTCAAATATAATTTGATTTTTATCAATTTCTAAAAGAGTATTATCCATATCTTTAATTAAATATGTTGAATAATCTACTCTTTCTGATATCATCGAGTCTTCAAATATTAAAACAAAAGGCGATCCATCACCATCATAAGATAAAGTACATTCTACGATATCATCCATATTTCTATTTGCTACGTTAACACTATCTAAGATATGATTTATCTTAACACATAATTTCATATTATCTTCAATGCTATCATTTTCTTCAGATTGATTAATATCATTTTGATAAAAATATGACATAAATAATTCTTTTGATAATAATAATTGAATCTTTATTATATGATTATTTTCTCTTACAAATGATAAACCATCTTTATCAATATAAATTAAAACATCTTCTTTAAGTCCAAATGGTATAAGACAATTAAGTGCCGTTGTAATATGTTCTAAATGAACAGTTGATGCAGAAAATTTCGATAATTGATTTTTACGTAAATTCATCTTCTTTTTTTCAAGTAATATTTATCGTTTTTTTGTATCACTTACACTATATATTCTCTTAAAAAATCAGTTGCTAATCATCCAATTTTTTCGCGATGTCCTATAAAGGTATATAAAGAAATTAAATAAAGATAACGATAATAAAACTGAAAGAAGTGAATATTATTTCTTTAAAAAGATAATACGAAAGTTTTTAAATTAAAAATTGTTTACAAATATGGAAAATAGACGTAGAAGAACAGGTACTGCCGGTAAATTAGGAGTTGGTATTGCTTTGGCTGTAGGGGTTGGTACAGCATGTTGGTATTTATGGAAATCTGTCAGAGAATCTAGTACCACTAAAGATGGAATAAATAAGATTGTGAAGAAGAAATCATCAAGAATAGTTGTTGTGACAAAAACCATTAGTGATGTTAAAGATATTGATTGGATTCAAATGTTAAATGATGAAGATATCGTTTTCTTGGTTGCACCTGAAGTTAAATTTTTAGAACCATCTAATGGTATTCATATAGATCCTATTGTTTCTTATAAGGTAATACGTTGTGATACATCTATTGGTGTTTGGTCTTGTGTGAAAAGTTTGAAAAAAGATCAATTAATTGTAATGACTAATGAAATTGAAGGAGGTATACCTGAAGATATTCCAAGATATGTTAAAGATATTATTGAAATTAAATCAAAAGATGAAATTAATGGTATTTTTTAAAACCAATAATATTAAAAATAAAAAAAAAAATTAAAAATAAAAAATAACATAAATATTGTATAGTTATTGTTTAATCTAGTAATAATTTGCAAATGTACGATGAACTTTGCAAAATTAAATTATTTTTCATTTTATAAGATATTTCTTCTTTGACCAAATACAACACCTTCAGTTTGTTGTGATGCGCCATTCATGTAACCATATTCTACGGTACTCCAACCATTGTTAGTTTGAAGATGTTTTGGTTTTTGTTTTACTGGTGGACGTGGTCTCTTTGTAACTAATTGGGGACCCAAGACAGGAAACAAATCTGAATGTTTTTTATTTGCATATCTTGATATTGATTTTAACGTTTGATAAACAGAAGCAGGATCTTTTTGTTCATATAAATCAACAGTTTGAAATAATTCATCTTCTGGAACACCGTAATTTCTAGTAAAAGAAAGAAATTGTGATATTTGTTCCATTTGAACAAATGGCATCTTTGATTGTTTCCATTTAATTAAATTTGGTTCAGAAGGTGTATCAGCTTCATGTAATTTGTTAGCTAGTTTACATAATATGGTACCATCTTTTAATATATTTAATAAAGAATCAGATGGTATTGGTTCTTTTAATATAATTTGAAAGATCCAATTTTTAATAGTATTTATTGTATTTTCATCAAATTTGTTACTTCTTAATAATTTTAAATCTTCATCTAAAGAAGTCACATCAGGTTTAATATCGTAACTCATTATAAGTTTTGTTGAAATGTATTATTACTGTTTTAATAGCATTATTATTTGAACTAGTTTTAAATTTTCCTTTCTTCTTAATTATAAGAAATTCGCTTTGGCATCGTCAAAGTTAACAACGACAGTAAAAATAAATATAGTTTTGAAAAAAAAAGGATTAGAAATTTGATGAGTTAGAATTTAAGAAATATAATTATAAAAGATTTGATTTTTATGTTTTTTTGCTTTCACGAGTTTGTACATATTTTTGAGTTGAATTTTTGAGAAATTCAAAACTTGATAGATTTACCTTGAGAGTTTACATTTCTTAAAGATTTACTATTTGTTTTGTAATATTTTGATAAGGCAAGTATATATTTTAACCTAATTTTGATAGCATTTATTTTTTTTATATTTTGTTTGGTTTTTTGTTAAAGTTAAAAAGTGTTTAACATCAACATTAAGAACGTAACAAAAAAAAAAATCATTAAAAACGTAAAAATTATTGAGTTCAAAGAAATTAATATTAATCAAAAATATGTGTCACTAAGGGAACAACTCTATTGAAATAACTATTTAATGAATTTCATTCATGGTTTCGTATAGTAAAGAAACTTCAATGATTCAAATATTCAATAGAACTTAGCCCTAACACATGCAATTAGGGTCTGCGTGACTATTTGCAACACCCTGAAAACATTTTGGCGCGGTGTCCGGCTGCTTCTTTCGCATATGCAAAGAAACACAAGTTAGGGTTTGGCCCAAGATCAGTCAATGCCCCTATATAACTTTGTCAAGAAGGTACTACTTTACTTGATAATACTAGAATTTATACATTAAGAAACTTGTTCAAAACTTTAATTAATTAGAGCTTCTTATTCAAATTTTTTTTGGGTTTGCTGTTTTCTTTCCATATATCGAACCTGCTTTTCTCAAGTTTAGTAATTTTGCTGTCAAAACGTTTTTAAAGTCTTAACTCCGTCTACGTCTTTTCTCAACTCAAAGCAAACATTTAACAATAGTAAAATAATTCAACTATCATTGTAAAACAGAAATAGTGGTAATTTAATTTATCAGAAACAATTTTCTAAAATTTAAATGTGAAACGAGAATGTCTTCTATAGATAAAGTTAAAAAAAGAAATAGATTATCTTTTGTCTGTCAAGCATGTAGAAAATCAAAGACGAAATGTGATAAATTAAAACCAAAATGTTCAAGATGTTATAAACATGATTTAGATTGTATTTATGATCTTTCAAATCAAAAAGCTCCAAAGATTAAAAATAGAAGTAGTATTATTCAAATGTTAGATAATGAAATAGATTATTGGAAAAAAAAGACAAAATTATTAATAAAAATTAATGAAAAAAAATTTTTAAATAGAAATCATGAATCTAAATCAATTTCTAATGATTTTAATTCTGAAATTAATTTATCAGAATTTTGGAACATTTCAGTTAATATTTATAAAGAATATCCAGCTTTATTAATTAGTAAAGTAATGAAACGTGAAGTAACACCACTATCAGAACATAATTTAATAGTCAGAGATAAGTTTTTATCTGCTCTTTTCATTTCATTGGCAAATACTTGGAAAAAGAGTAAAGTCGCATTCTTAGAAGTCATTACAGATGCTAATTTAACGACATTAAAACCTTCTGTTAATAATTCTTTATTGAAATTAAAAGAAACATTACCAAGACAATATAAAAATAAAGTTCAAAAAAAGAGAGTTGAAGATTTTATAACTAGAATGTTTCAAATACCTAATCCAAAATCAAAACGTAAATTGAAAAAATTACTTAAAGATATAGGATCAAATGTGCAATATCCATATTTAGAAGATCATGGTATAATTAATCAAAATGGTATAGTAGAATATTCAGAATTACTTACTTTATTAATTAATGATTATGAACAAATCTTACCTTCATACGATGTTATAATGAATTATAAATTACATTTTTATGATTATATTTATCCATTATCACCTTTCTTAGATAAAGAAACTTTTGATGAAATAATCTCGGAAATTATTTGTAAAGATCCAAATGATTCGAATAAGATCAAGATTAATATGGGTAATACAGGTTTTAGAAATAAAATTGAACATTTATGTATTCTTTTAGTTGTACTAAGATTATCATATATGTCATTAACTTTCCCAATTGATGATAAAATTTTTAGTAAATATTTTAATTATGAAATCTTGGAGAAATTTCCAATAAGTTCAGATGTAATAATCTTAATTCAAAAATGTTTATCTTCAGAAAATTGGTGTGCTTGCCCAAATGAAAATATTGTTACATGTTTACTTTATATTTGGTCATATTTTGTATTTTCCACTGAAGATGGTAATTTTTTCTTAGATAATCCAAATGATTCATTAAGTAATTTAACAATTAAATTATCAACAGGAATTGGTCTTCATAAAGATCCCCATGACTATCCTGAATTATTAAATGCAAAGGATAAAAGATTATTAAATCATAGAAGAATGTTATGGTTATCTGTAGTGACAATGTCTGGTGCAGAATCAACTTTAAAAGGTAGATATTTAAAATCTGAAAATTTATTATCTTGTTTCATTGATATTAATAACCCAAATGCTTTTGATATTTATATGGAAAGAGTCAAGAAAGATATGATTTATCCAAACCAATATTTACTAAATCTTCATGAATTTGCCTTTAAAAGAGCTTATTTTATAATATTACATGAAAAAATTAATTATCTTACCATTAATAATAATGGTATCTTTAAACTAAATGAATTAGAATTATTAAAATTACAAATTAATAAATGTATCATAAAAGATTTTAGTATTTCATTATCACCTGAAAACGATTTCAATTCAAAATTTAATATTGAAAATGATAATGAAAGGATAATGGAATTTATGTCATTAATAAATACAAAAAATACAATCTCATTGATGTATCAAATCTTGAGTAAATTAGTATTTTTAAGAATATCAATGGCTTTAATGATTCATTTTGAAAGTCTAATTATGGAAGAAAATAATGATTCATATGATTCAAAAGATTTAAAGAAAAAGAAAGGTAAAAATTATTTCCCATATTATACACATTTTTTCAATGAATCAATTTCATATGCACTTACATTATCAAAAATTATTGGTGAATTTTATAAAGGTGAATTGAAACCAACAATTTCTATATTAACATATTCCGTGGTAATGAAAATAATTCAATTAGTCCTATATTCAACTATGGCAAGTTTATTAGTAATAATTATGAGAATAGAATTAGCCAAAGAAGAAATGACAAAGATAATTGAAAATGAAATTTCAAAAGATGAAAAGATAAATGAAAATAAATTTTTTGATGCAAAAGAAAAAATAGAATTATTAAGAGATCTTGGAAGAATCTTAGAGACATCATTATATAAAACATATGATTTAGCTTCAGAAAATTTAAGATTTACTTTTTATTCTGTCTTTAAGATGTTAGTTTTATTTGATATTTTTACAAGAAGTGTTAAGACAAATAATTTATGGTATAATTTGAAAAAAATTTTAGAATCATCTTATTCAAGGGAAGAATATCAAAAGACATTTGGTATTAATTTTGATTTTTCTATAACTTCAGGATTAAACATTGGTGAAGTTTTACAAAAGAGAAATCACGTAACTAAATTTAATACAAATGAACTCAGAATAATTTTACAAAATGTTAAAGAATTTGATCTTAATTATATTTCTTTCACAAGTGAAGTTTCAAATAAAAATTATAATTCAAATAATAATGTAAATATAAAGAGTCATCCAGTTGATAACTCTTCTGTTGTAGAGACAAAGGACATTCAAAATTCAACAGTCGAATTATGTAATACTAATTTCCATCCAATAATTAATAATATCCAGCTACTAAATCCATATCTTCCTGTGACTAATAACATAAATGGGTTTTCTAATAATAATAATAACAATTTATACCAAATGAATAATCAGAATAATGATATATCAAATTTACCTCGAAATAATGATATATCAAACTTACCTCAAAACAACAATGTATCAAATTTACCTCAAAATATTATTTCAAATACAAATTTAAATGAACTTAATAATAATTCTTTAAATAATGTTAATGCTTATTTAAATAATAATTTTGATATTTCAATAAATATGCCTGAATTATTTGAAAATTTAGATTCATTTGATTATGATTTTTTTTTCACTAATGAATGATAATATTCAAAGTATACACGCACAAACATACATACATATATATATATATATAGAATTCAATTTACATAAAAAATTAAAGAATTAAACATTTTGAGAAAAATGATTAAACCAATAAATTTGATCGAATAAAACTTTTTCTAAAGCGTATTTAACAACAGGATCTGAGATATCACCTCTTGCTGCAAAACCATGAGTAACACCACTAAATAAATCCATTTGATATCTAGCACCAATATCTTTTAATTTTTTTTCAGTTTGAGATCTTAAATCATCTGGGAATCTAGAATCAATTTCAGCAGCAGAAATTAAAATAGGTTTATCAATGGATTCAACTTCTTCAATGGTAACAAATGAAGGATGAGCAATAGCACAAGCATCAGCTAAACCAAAATTTTTATCAATTTGTTGAATAGCAAATTTAGCACCAAAACAGTAACCGATAACACCTAAAAATTTTGGATTATATTCATCTTTTAAAGATTTCATGAAATTATCAACACAATTTTTAGTCTTGATTAAATCATGATTTTTAAACCATTCTGGTATAGAAATATTTGCAGCTTCTTCAATATTAAAAGTATCACCAAATAAAATATCAGGTATGAAAACTTTATAACCTTCATTTGCTAATTTATCAGCAATAAGAAGTACATTAAGAAAATCATTACCAAAGATATCAGTCATAATGACAATAACTTTATCATTTGGAGATGATTTACCTGTAATGTATGTGTTCAACCCAAATAAATCTGTATGAGAACCGATGGGAGTACCATCATGACGAAAACCTTCAAAACAACATTTAGCTGGTTTATGAGATGCCATTGTTATTTTCTAATGATATATATCTGTATAAATATACGAATAAAGTAACGTTTTTCAAGTAGATATCCTAGGGGAGAATTTTATATAATTTTTGTCGGTTGCCTAATCCTCGAGAAATCTAAAAAGGGTAATAAAACGTGCCTGGACAAGAAACATTGCCACATTTACAGCAAATGTAATAAAATAAACTAGAGAGACAAGCACATTACACTATATCTTACGATATTCAAACTATCTTGACAAATGTAAAATGGTATACTTGTCACAATCGACGAAATCTGCACATGATAACTTTCGGGTAACGTTTTTCAGAATTTACGAGAATTTCAAAAATTCGGTGGCAAACAAAATCTTTATTTTAATATAAAGAAATAGAATTTGAACAACCTTTCTTAATTGGCAATTGAACTTTCTTAGATAGAAATTATTAAACTCGTTAGAATTGATTCTTTCAATATATACATATAAAAATGACTTCAATTGGTACCGGTTACGATTTATCAAATAGTGTTTTCTCCCCAGATGGTAGAAATTTTCAAGTTGAATATGCTGTAAAAGCTGTTGAAAATGGTGCGACATCAATTGGTATTAAATGTAACGATGGTGTTGTATTTGCTGTTGAAAAATTGATTACTACAAAATTATTAGTTCCAAATAAAAATCGTAAGATTCAAACAATTGATCGTCATATTGGTTGTGTTTATTCTGGTATTATCCCTGATGGTAGACATTTAGTTAATAGAGGTAGAGAAGAAGCTTCTAGTTTTAAGAAAATATATAATAGAAATATACCAATACCAGCTTTTGCTGATCGTATAGGTCAATATGTGGCAGCTCATACTTTATACAATAGTGTTAGACCATTTGGTGTCACTACAATCTTTGGTGGTATAGATAATGATGGTTCTCACTTATATATGTTAGAACCAAGTGGTACTTATTGGGGTTATAAAGGTGCTGCAACAGGTAAAGGTAGACAATCAGCCAAAGCTGAATTAGAAAAAATTATTGATAATAATTCAAATGGTTTAACTTGTAAAGATGCTATAAAACAAGCTGCAAAGATTATTTATATGGCTCACGAAGATAATAAAGAAAAAGAATTTGAATTAGAAATAAGTTGGTGTTCAAATGAAACAAATGGTTTACATAAATTTGTTCAAGGTGATTTATTAAAAGAAGCCATTGATTTTGCTAAGAGAGAAACCAGTGAATCTGGCAATGCCGATGAAGATAGTGATGAAATGTCAAGTGATGATGAAGATGTTGTTGTAGTTGATGATAATAATAATAATAATAATAGTAATAATCGTGATGATGCTGATGCAGAAGGGGACATAAACTTGGAATAGATAATTTAATACGTAATTAATTTAATAACGCATATCTATATTAAAAAAAATTATTTTTTTGATAGTCAATCATTATGACGATTGAAAAAAACGTTACCCTGTTTTTAATTTTTTGATATTTTTTTTTTTCTGAAACTGAGAAAATTTTTCAAACTTTGTCGACAGTGGAAATGTTTCATTGGAGAAAAAGACGTACTTTTTAACATTTATAACTTTTATTTTGAACTTGAAAAAACACCAAGAATTTAATTATAGTAACAATGGCTGACGTTATTGATATTAAACCTGAAGATATCAATGTTGATGATATCGATTTCACTGATTTAGAAAAAGAATATCAATTTCAAGATGAATTTTCTTTTGATCAATATATTGTTGTTACTGGTGCACCAGTTATTCCTGCAACAAAGATTCCTGTCTTACAAAAAGCTTTAACTGGTCTTTTCTCTAAAGCCGGTAAAGTTGTTAATATGGAATTTCCAATAGATGAAGCTACTTCAAAATCAAAAGGTTTTTTATTTGTTGAATGTAATTCAATTGATGATGCAAAGAAAATTATTAAAGCTTTTAATGGTAAAAGATTAGATTTAAAACATCGTCTTTTCATTTATACAATGAAAGATGTCGAAACTTATAATTCAGAAAATTTTGATGTTAATTTTAAAGAACCTGAATTACCTGAATTTGTTTCAACTTCATCTTTACAATCTTGGTTATTAGATGAAGAAGGTAGAGATCAATACGTTCTACAACATGAAAATGATACAACTGTTATGTGGAATACAAGATTTGAGGACAATATTGAAAAATCAATAGTTGAATCAAGAAAAAATTGGTCAACAAATTATGTTAGATTTTCACCAAAGGGTACTTATTTATTTTCATACCATCCGCAAGGTGTTACAGCATGGGGTGGTGAAAATTTCAATTGTTTAAGAAGATTTTATCATCCAAATGTTAGAACATCATCTGTTTCACCATGTGAAAAATTTTTGGTAACATTTTCAACAGATCCAATTGTTATTAATTTAGATGATAAAGAATCACCATTTACCATTAAGAATGAAGGTCATCAAATTTGTATTTGGGATATTGAATCAGGTTTATTATCTGCAACATTCCCTGTTGTTAAGAGTCCAAATTCTTATTGGCCATTAGTTAGATGGTCATTTAATGATAAATATTGTGCACGTATGATTAATAATGATACATTAATTGTTCATGATGTTGAAAATAATTTCCAACCATTAATTAGTAAAACATTAAAAGTTAGTGGTATTAAAGATTTTTCATTTGCACCAGCAGGTGTTAAGGTTCAACCATTTAGACAAAATGATGAACCAAGTGTCTTATTATCATATTGGACTCCAGAAACTAATAATATTTCATGTAAAGCAACTATTGTTGAAGTTCCACGTGGTAGAGTCTTAAAGACAGTTAATTTAGTTCAAGTTTCAAATATTAGTTTAAATTGGCAAAAAAATGCAGAATTTTTATGTTTTAATGTTGAACGTCATACAAAATCTAAAAAGACACAATTTAGTAATTTAGAAATTTGTAAATTAACAGAAAAAGATATTCCAGTTGAAAAAATTGAATTAAAAGATCGTGTTATGGAATTTAAATGGGAACCAACAGGTAAAAGATTTATTACCATTGCAATTAATGATGAAAATGATGATGGTAATGTTGCAGTACCAAAACATATGGTAAGCTTTTATGCACCAGAAAAGAAAGATATGAAATCAAATAATAATAATAATTCAATTGGTAAATGGAAATTAGTTAAAAAATTTGATGCAAAATTTTCTAATACAGTTTCATGGTCACCAGCTGGTAGATTTGTTGTTGTTGCGTCATTAATTAAACCAAATGTTCGTCATTGTGATTTAGAATTTTATGATATGGATTTCAGTGGTGAAAAGAATTTAAATGAAATTGAAAATGTTATGGCATCAATTAAAGAAGTTGCCACAGTTACAACTGGATCATTTACAGACATTACATGGGATCCATCAGGTAGATTTGTTACATGTTGGTCATCAGCATTAAAACATAAGATGGATAATGGTTTCAAAATGTTTAATATTGCTGGTGCAGTAATTAAGGAAGAAAATATTAATAATTTTAGAAATTTTGTTTGGAGACCAAGACCAGATTCTAAATTAAGTAATTCTGATAAGAAAAAAGTTAGAAAGAATTTAAAAGAATGGGCAGCACAATTTGAAGAACTTGATGTTATGGAAGCTGATACAGCTGTTAGAGATTTAATCTTAAAACAACGTGAATCATTAAAAGAATGGAATGAATATAGAAAAGAAACCGATAAGTTTGTAGAAAAAGAATATGGATTTAAAATCTTTGATATCAATAATGAAGATGGTAAAGAAAATGACGATTACACTGTTGTTGAAGAACTCATGGAAGAAATTGTTGAAGAAACCAAGGAAAAAGTTACCATTGAATAGAGCCAATTCTAACGTATTCTATATGTTCTGTATGTATATATTTATATAATAAAGATAAAAATCAAAAATTGCAAAAACCCTAATTGCTGGACCCCACGAAAACCGTTAGGGTTCGCCCGGAAAATGCGTGGGATGAATCTCGAAAAAAAAAGAAAGAAAAACATGTTGAAACAAATGCAACCAAATTTTTAATTACAAGCAATCGAATAACCAACAATTGCATCCCTCTTTGATACAGATTTACAACAGCTAAAATTAGATAAATCAGTTTTGCTTCGAAGTATATTTTACTCTAAAAGAACGTAACTGTTGTAGACCTCGTACACGTCGAAAAGTTTTGCCGGTCACCTTAGACTCACCTATAATTACCACTAATTTGTCATTTAGCCATTTTTTTTCTTTGCTAACAGTTTTCAAAATAGTAATATTATTAAGATTCTGTTTTATTAGATAGCTCTGTTTTTATTGAGATTATTTCCCTTTCATTTCTGCCTTTTATTTTTCTTTTTAGCATACATATAGATAGAAATTTTTCATTAGATATAAAAATGTCGACTCTTTTCCTAATTAGTAATTCTGAATTTACTACTACAAATGCATCAACAAATAAAAATGATGATTTTAATGAAATTCTTCATTTATTAGATGATAAGACTAAATTTAATCATATCTTTCATCGAAGATTGATTTTAAATGATTTAGATTCTTTTATTTTACAAATTTACAATGATAGACTATTACCTTTACCAAATAAATGGAATTATGAAAGTGATATTTCTTTGATTATTTATAATTCAAAAAAGATAACACCAAAGTTACCACTTCGACAATTGAATTTAATTTTAAAACAATTTTTTCCCACATTAAATATTTTTGCAATCGATTTAAATTATAATGACGAATTATTTAATTTAAATGACATTCTAAATTCTTTTCAAAACGATTTAATTTTTTGTAAAAATAGAATATTAAAAATTAATCATTGGATGAATCATTCAAATCATTCATGTCAATCAAATATGTATTCAATGTTAGATCATTTAACATTTAGTAATAATAGTCCCATTATAAATAATAAAGAATTAAATCATGTTCAAAATAATAATATAAATAATAATACTAATTCATTTAATACTAATAATTTTACAATTCCGAGAGTAATTCGTAATATACAATTTAATGAATTAATTAATGATACAAAATCAAATGATTATTACATTAATCTATTATCAACATGGAATTTTTCTGCATTAACTTTAACAACCACTGAATTAATTCAATGTGGGTTTCATTTAATTAAACATTTATCAAATTTATCAAATATACCAATTATAGAAAATAAATTATATCTTTTAATATTAACCATTGAATTATCTTATCATCAAATCAATAAGTTTCATAATTTTAGACATGCAATCGATGTTATGCAAGCAACATGGCAAATTTGCTTAAAATTAATTCCAAATGATCATTTAACAATTCTATTATTATGTTTAACAGCAATTGGTCATGATATCGGTCATCCTGGTACAAATAATCTTTTATTTAAAAATTCAAATAATAAAATTTTTGAAATTTTTAATGGTAAATCAATCTTAGAAAATTTTCATTATAACATTTTCCATAAAATTTTGAAAAATCATTGGAATCAAATAATTAAATTTTCAAAAATTAATAATAAAAATAATTTGATTAAAGATGGCATCATTGCGACTGATATGAGTTTACATAATGATTATATTAATATTTTAAATATTAAAAAATCAAGAGATCAGTTATCATTAATTGAAGTAATTTCAATTATTATTAAAGCCGCTGATATTTCGAATGTAACAAGACCATTAACTATTAGTGCAAAATGGGCTTTATTAATTTCATTAGAATTTAAAGAATGTTCAAATTTACAAAATTTTTATGATGATGAAAATATTAAAAATTTTAATTCTAATTGTTTTAATTTAAATTTAAAAAATTTAAAATTTTTACATAATGAAATTAATAATAATGATGATATGAATTTTGAAATTAACATTGAAAAAATTTTAAATTCAAAAAACTTATCAATTGATAATTTAATTTTGGATTATCCAATGATACCAAATGGTCAAATTTTTTTCATTAATACTTTTGCATTTGAATTTTTTGAAAAATTATCAATTTTATTTCCTGAATTAAATTTTTTAATTAATAATATAATTGAAAATAAAAAATTTTGGTTAGAAAAATGTAAATAAATAAATATGTAAAGAAATAAACGAAAAAAGAAAATTATATAAAAAAAAAAAATAAACTTCTAACCAAAATTAAAATTAATTTAAAAAATAAATAATTCATACAATTTTATAATAGAAACAATATATATTATTATTATTATTAAAATGTGGCATATCACATTTTGTAAAAAAAATGTCACCTAAGAAGTCCAAAAAAATAAATTGATTTCGCCCAGGATCGAACTGGGGACGTTCTGCGTGTTAAGCAGATGCCATAACCGACTAGACCACGAAACCAACTTTTTATGTTTTTGTGATGTAGTGAGTTCTCTAATGTAATATGATATCTTAATAAATAGACGCCGAACTTGAGTGTAATATGATAGTCCTGATGTTAGTTATTAAATAGCTTGGTTCTTTTATAGTATACAAAAGTATTTACGTTTAGAACTCGCTTCTCTCGTTCTTTATATATATCTTATAAAAAGGTTACCCTGTTGGAGTAACCATTCTCGAGACGAAGTCTTCGAATGGTTACCAAGGAAACAATCTTGACATGTCCTAACTTTGTCAATTAGGGTCAGAAATATATATGTGATATTCGATTCACTATATCACAGGTTTTCTGATATAGTAATCCAAATTAGTTGATCCGACAATAGACATATTTTGACCTTCGGAATTAGAACGTAATTCAAGGTTTAGATGTGTTTGTTTATCGGTCAACGGTGCCGATATATTTGGTGCCTGTAGCAAAGTGCTTACACTTTCCGTCTCCGACATCCAAATATATAAAGAGACACCAACACAGGCTAATTCTGGTTGTGTAACATAACGTATAACTTATGTATAATATATATTTAGATAATTAAGAAATTACTAGCATATAAATTAGGTAATACACTTAGACCATTAAGTCAAAGCACTCCATCACAGTTTTGAAAGGTGAACAGTTAATTCTACCAGCTAGAAATATGAACAAATGTTTCCAATTTAATACAAAAAATATAAATAGTTGAATAATCTTTAAATAGTTTATAAGTAAATAGATAGTATATAGCACTAATACTTTAATCTAAAAGAAAGGAAAGCTTAGATGAGCGAAGAATAATAAGGAAACTAGTGGAAAACAAATAGGAATTAGTCAAAACGTGGAAACGATAAGAATAGAGGATAACTTTACAGTTAAACAAACACATTGAAAACGAACAATGGATATTCCCAAACACATAAAAAGGAGACGCATTTCAAATAAGTTAAGGATTCTATATAGTTACTTTATAGTATAATATAATTGCCAAGTATTAGATTAATTTAAGGAAAAAATAACTAAAAACGAGATTCTTTCTTATCAAAATATTAGTATCAAAATAATCTTTTGCAAATTAAAGGTTTTGTTTTACAGTGGGTAGTAAATAATGTAAAAACATAACCAATAATTGACCGAACTTGTATAAAATATGATAGTATGGGTATAATTATTAAATTGATTAATTTTTTCAATACACAGTATGTTTTTTAAGTAAAAGATTTGTTAGGCTTGTGGTTTTATATAATAATATACATAATTGATAATGAAGTCTCAAGACCTAACTTCCTCAGTTAGGGCTAAATATGTATGTAATATTCGAATCACTACATCACGATGTTTGTAACGTAGAAAATAGAACATGTCTATATAAACCACAACTAAATGTTTTCATCGAATCGACTAGTAATGTAGCTTAATTATTAATCTATTAATTTAAATATTATCATTTTGAAGTATGAAAAAGTAAGTATTAGTCTAAATTAAGAAATATTTAACACATTTAAAGAGATTAATTAAATTCATTAAATTTAAAAACCAATAAGTTAATAGTAATAGGGATGAAATGAGGATGAGTCACCATATGATAATCGACGATTTTAACAAGGAAATGATAATAAATAGAAAATCATGTCGAAGTGATTTATAAAAAAAACAATGGCTTAAGTAAGTCATGGGAGCAAATGGCTAAACCAAATGAAAAAACGTTAATAAAATTTAATGATTTTAAGAAAGCTATTTTAAATAGTGTTTTAGTAAATAAAAGGTTCTAAGGTGAAGAACCTGAATGAAAAAATGGTCATAAGTTCATTATATAAGACAATTTTTGGAAAATTAAACTTTGACAGGTTATTTTAAAAATGATCGAATTTTAATGTTTTTCATTTGATGTTAAAAAGGTAAAAAAGTAGGTGATCCAAAACTTTCAAAATAATTTACTAATAAATATTATTTATTTTTAGGAGTTCATAATTTTTTTATATTTTACGTTTTGTAGTAACCTTTTCATTGTATTAAAACTCCTTTAAATAAACATTAAAGAAATGTGAAAAACTAATAATTTTTAATTAATTTTTCCCAATGAGTACGATTTACTAAGAGTCTTGCCCAGAATATTCTTAAATAGCGGCGGCTAAAGTGCTTAGGGTTTGTTCGTAATTTCCCACAGTTTAGCACGGAATGTGATTAGCCAGTTAGGGTTTCTTTGTTAGCGAGAAGTGAAGCAGGTTTGACACGCAGAAACGCGCGCAGAAACATGCGCAGGGGTTTGTGTTTGCCCCTTATTTTGGACGAAGCGGTGACGGATTTATTTTTTTGCACTTTGTTTCACAAGAAAAAAAAGTCGACCGTTGACGCAATGCAATGATTTTGTTTCGTAAAGAAAATGCAAGTGTTTATAAATACACGAGCGTGTGTTATTTATATGCAAGACCGTTGGCTCTCATTCAATTCACTGTAATTTGTAGTTTAGAATCAGATAATTGAACTAACAACTTTGTAAACAATTGTATGTATAGAAAACTGTTTTGTTATATTTTGTCATGTTTTTAAAGATATTCTCAATGTGAAGTTTTCATTGTAAATCTAACGCAACCGTTTTTCGCCACCTATGAATATAACATGCAATAGAACCCCAAGAAAAGAGGAGACCCACAAGGAACAGCATGACTACGAAACCACTACCACGATAATCAATCACCGATACCCAGATTAGTCTCTCTTTTGCTTATGATTCTCTGTTCTATTTTCACCAGAAATTTTCGGATTCCCAGAAAAATTACCCGCAATTCGAACAAAACAGAAAAAAAATAAACAAGCGCGCAATATTGAAAAAAAAAGGAGGTGGTAAAACCATTCTTACTACTTAAGAAAACAATTTTATTTCCATTGGGTAAACGTTTTTCCTTATCTGTTTATTAAAACAATACGTTTCAATAAAAAAAATAAAAACATAACAAAATTTTATTTATTTCTTTGATATTTATTTAGACTATATCAAAGTTAATTTTAAAATTTTTTTTACTAACTAATTTATTAAAAAAATATTCTCTTTTTGTTTTAAATCAGGAAATCAATTAACTAAACAAAACAAAATAATAAAATGTCCCAAACTCGTGAAGATTCTGTATATCTAGCTAAATTAGCTGAACAAGCCGAACGTTATGAAGAAATGGTTGAAAATATGAAAAACGTTGCTTCTTCAGGCCAAGAGTTATCTGTTGAAGAACGTAACTTATTATCTGTCGCATACAAAAACGTTATCGGTGCTAGACGTGCTTCTTGGAGAATCGTTTCTTCTATCGAGCAAAAAGAAGAAACAAAAGAAAAATCAGAACATCAAGTAGATTTAATTAGAAAATATCGTTCAAAAATTGAAGATGAATTAACTAAAATATCTGATGATATCTTATCCGTATTAGATTCTCATTTAATTCCAAGTGCTACCACCGGTGAATCAAAAGTTTTCTATTATAAGATGAAAGGTGATTATCATCGTTATTTAGCAGAATTCTCAAGTGGCGACGTTAGAGAAAAAGCTACTAATGCTTCCTTAGAAGCTTACAAGACCGCATCTGAAATCGCTACTACAGAACTACCTCCAACTCATCCAATTCGTCTAGGTTTAGCATTAAACTTTTCTGTCTTTTATTACGAAATTCAAAATTCTCCTGATAAAGCTTGTCATTTAGCCAAACAAGCTTTCGATGATGCTATTGCTGAATTAGATACATTATCTGAAGAATCTTATAAAGATAGTACTTTAATTATGCAACTATTAAGAGATAATTTAACTTTATGGACTTCCGATATGTCAGAAGCTGGTCAAGATGAACAACAACAACAACAGCAATCACAACAAGAACAAAATGATGCTAATGAAGAAGTCGCACCAGAAAAATAGGATACTTTTTTTTTTCAATCAGGAATAATTTAAGGTGATGTTTATGAATTATATATATTTATACAAGTGAAAGATTTTTTGTTGTTATAACTTTTATTCTTCTTCTTCTTTTATCTTCCTCTTTCTATCTTTGTCTCTTTTTGTTTATTTTTAACCGTCTCAATTTTTGGTTTGAAAGAAAAAAAAATTAATTTTATCAATAATACCAAACTTTGTTACCAAATATTTTTTTTTTAACCCCCAAACCTTTTTCATTTCAGTTAAAATCAAATTTATAAGTTTTATTTATCTTCTGTAATGAATATTTAATATATATATATTTTATTTGTAATTAAATTTTATTTTCTATCAAAAAAAAAAAAAAAAAAAAAAGATTTTTTAATATAAAATTATTCAAGTTTTCCTTTTTTTATCTGTCTAAAATTTAAATTCAAGATTATTTTGTTGTATTGCAATGTTGTTCTTCTGGCCTTTTCTCTCTTGAAAGCCGAACCTGTTGTTAAAAGGGGTTAAAGATTTAAAGTGCAAAAACTAATATAATATACCAGTATTGAAAAACACAATAAACAAAAAATTACACAAGTTTATTCAATTTAAATTTTACAATACTTATAAATTATAATTAACATTCAAAATGTCTACTGTCCCACCACATTTTTTCATGATTGCACATATGATATTAGGTTCATTATCAATATTAACTGCTTTTACACAACTTAGATTTTTATTCTCGAATTTTAGAATATTTATAGATAGTCTTTTTGCTTTAGGTTTATCAATTCCAATCGTATTATTAGAATTCAAACCACAGAATTATTTATATAAATATGCTTCTTTTTATTATAGTTTTTTAGGTAGAGGTATATTATATATCTTATTAGCAGTATTATTTTCACATAACGGTAAAATTATCTTACCATTACTTTTAATACTTTCCGGAATCATTAATATTTTCATTCAATTCGTTCCAATCATTGATGAACCTGAAAATTTTAAAGTCACCGGTAATGTCCTAACTGTGGGTGATGATGAATTCGATGATGACGATGAAGTTGTATAGATTAAAAATTTTCTCTTAAAAAGTTTCAAATTTATATAAGTTCTAGAGAAGTATTTTTTTTTTTTAATTAGATACGCTATGTATTATTCTATATATATATATATATTATAAGCCTTTAAAAAGAATTACACCCATCTTTTTATTTTAGAAATATATTAACTAATTTACATAAAATTGATAAAAGGAAAACACACAAATTAAATCGTTTTTTTTTTAGAGGAAAATGCAAAATACATAAAAGTTTTAAAATCTACTTTTTTTTTCACATACTCATAGTATTATTATCACCATCAGATTGAACATTTTTCTTCATTGGTTGAGTTTCTCTAATTGACAAACCAAATCTTTTATCTTTAACTAATGTAGCTAATTGGAATATACCTTGAACAATTGAATCTTGATTATTTAATTCATAATTTGAATGAATCCAACTTGGTTGAGCTGTCTTAGAACCACCAGTTAATCTTAATAATTCTGGTTTATCACTTGAACTAACATCACTATCACATAATACAACAGTAGAACATTCTCTAATAACTGGTAAATTAATTGTTTCTTTACTTGATCTCATTAAAGATTTTAGTTTTATGGAAGAAACACCAAGTTTTGGTAATGGAATTTCATGACCTGGTAATGCTAAAGTTGATGTAGCATCAAAACTTAAATTACCATTTTGATTTGTCGTCTTTATAATATGATCCCATGGAACCCATTTAGCAACCTGTATTGGAGTATCAACACATAAATAATTATTTGAAATTTCACTCATACCAAGTCTAAATGATTTTAATTCTTTTTGTAAAGCTAATAATTCTTCATCAAATGTTTCATTTGTATTAATTGGAAAATTTTCAGCTAAATGAGATAATTTAAATGGATAAACACCATTTTTATCAATTTTACTTAATAAATGTCTTGATGTCTTTAATTTTAAAATATGAGATTGTGCAAAATCTCTAACAAATGTTCCGGATCTAGAAATTAATTCATTTTTTCTATGTGATTTACCAGTAAATGAATCAACATTTTCTAAAGTAATTAAACCTTTTTTAGAACATTGATCTAATGGAACAATTTTTAAATCAATTAAATAAACTTCACCAGCTTTAACAATAAAATCATCAGTTGGAATAGCTGATAAAACTGGAACAGTTGAACCTTTAACAACAGTCAAATCTTTAACTTCTGTATTACTTAATAATTGAGATTCTTGATGAGATTCTGTCCAAATAACACCTTTATATTCTCTTTCAGCAACAACACCTTCATTTTGACCTGCTAAGAATCTTCTAATTCTACGAACACGAGATCCAGGTACAACAGCACAATTATAAGAACGGACAATAGTATCAACAATTAATCTTATTAATTGACCATTAACAACAGTACCTAAAGAAGCAGGTAATTTTTCAGGAGTTAAAGCACAACTTAATAAAGAAGTAACAGTTTCCATTGCAATATGAGTAGCAGCAATAGCATCTGCTTTACCACCTAATAATGGGCCAGTTGGAGTGACAGCACCCGATTCATTAGTACCAACTGGATAAATTACCATGGTATGAGAAACTTCTGAAGTATAACCATCGATGTGAACACCAAGAGTAATCTTAACAACATCACCAGTATTTAATAAACCTGTAACTGATGAATTAAATTGATTTTCTTCAGAAGTAACATTTTTATTCCAATTTTTTAAATTAGTTTGATCATCAATTTCTGGACTCCAACCACTAGCAACTTGTTCAACATCAATAGAAGTTGGAATAGCGATACCTCTTTCATTAACTTTATTTTTATAATATTGTTCTAAACGAGTAACAATGAAAGAATCAGTTAATAAACATAATTCAGAAATGGTTAACGGACGTTCAATGGTTTTATAATGATAAATATCGTTAATTAAACCTGTAACATATTTTAAAGCTGTTTGTGAAATTTGACCAGCAGTTCTATATTTGTCAACAACAGTTTCTTGTAAAACGTTCTTATCTTTCAATAAAATTTGAGAATCTTCGTGAGACACAGCTAACTCCATTATTATTATTATTTGATTTGATAATTAAAAATGGTTGTTCTTTTTTAAAAAAATAGAATTATTGTCAATGTACATAAATTTTTCTTTATTTTTTTCTTAAAAAATTTCAAGCTCATCGCAATTTTTCACTGAAATTTTTCAATCTTCGAACAGCTGTTTATCACTTTTAACGTTACGAAGAAAAAAATATCAATAAAAAGAGAAAGATTAAGAACAGAACATTTGCAACAAGCTTTTAAGAAAGATTTAATTTCAAGTTCGAAATTTGAATTAAATTATGTTGCAATCTCCTGGTAGTGCATATTTAACTAGTACTAATCTACGTTGATTTGCTGTTCGAAGGTTCAATTGAAGGAAAAAAAAACACATGCAATTAAAGATTTGCAATGGAAGATTACATTTTTTAAATTTCGTAAATCCCTTTTTTAATATTCTACTAAGGTTTTTATGACGTGAAATTAAATATTTTACAATACTTCAGTTTTTTTTCTGGTTTTAGAATGCAGCCGTTGGTCTTTCAGTAAAAATTATGTTTCTAACAATAGGATCACGAGATTTGTTTCATATTTGGAATGAAAAGATTAATCTTCAAAAGGATTCCTTTTAAATAACTAAAATATAAACAAATCTTCTTGTAATGAAATAGCATATACGTGTATTTGTTATTTGTTCAAGGTCATGGCGCCTAAATAAGGTTCCATTGAATAAGGATACAAACTTAGCGATACATTAAGGAAAATCTATTCATAGCAGTTTTACATTTCTTGTTTACATTCAGAACTTTTTTTTATTGTTTTTAGTTTTTTTTTTTGGTCGTCATATTTTGGCCTCGTGTAAAAATTTACATCATTTTTTTTTTTCGAGCCCAAAAACAATATTTTGAAAACAAGGAATTTTGTATTGTTTTTTTTTAGAATATTAATAAAATTCATCTTTTATTAATTTTTTTTTTTAAATAAATCAATTAAAGAACAATTTTTCGACAGCTTAATAATTTCATTCAAGATGACACAAACTCCAACAGATAAAATTTTTTATCAATTACCAAATATTGGTCAATCAAGTTCGGAAACTATAACACCAAAAACTAAAATACACGGTGCTTTCTCAAATTCACACTCAAATCTAACTCCCTCACCTTTATTGAATGGAAGAAAATGGATTGATAGACTTGCGAGGTTTCAAAAAGGAAGTAGCAGAAAGAAAAAATTCATTTCACCATCAACTAAATCCTCAAAATCATCCTCAGACTCATCTCCAGATATTGCAAGTTTTTTAACGCCTTCATCGAGTTCTTGTGAACAATATCCTTCCAGGACATCTTCTTTGCCAAGACCAACATCTGCACTGTATTCTCAAAGTGGTAGAACCTTTTCATTGTCATCTTCTTCTAATGACTTTGAAAATTATAGTAAAACCAAAAGTAAGTCAGCAACTCATAGCGTAGCACCCTTCGGATTCCCAAAATCTTTAGGTTTGGCAAAGAAATCCTTTTTAAATGCCTCTTGTACACTTTGTGAAGAGCCAATTTTTAATAGGAGCAACGGTGAAAGAATTATCGAGCTAGACTGTGGCCACTTGACTCATCAAGGTTGTTTAGATGTTTCCATTGGAAACGAATCACCTATTTCAGATATACAGACCTTGTTTCCAAATTGTAATAAATGTTTGACAGAACATCAAAAGGAAATAAAATGTATTCCAAAAAATGATGAATTAAAAGATAAACTAATTTTTAATATTCTTTTAAACCAATCAGCTCAAAATGGTGTAACAGATTTATATCCCAATCAATTGCTGACACCAAGACAGAATAATTCGACAAAAGAACATATTCAAAGTCAATCTTTTTTTAAATTGACACCAACTTCAAACCGCAATTTTCCAACATTGTCTTTACAGGATGCACCATTTACAAGACCTAGATGTAATGGTTTTGAAAATAAAAACTCAATACAATCTTTTAGAAATTCAAGATTGGATTCCTCAACTGAAGGTAGATCGTCATTACAAACACCTAAATCACCATCCTTTGCCCTCAATCCTGTAATAAATAGGGTAAGCAGGAAATTTTTAAAAACAAGATCTGATTTACTTGTACCAGATAATGGTATACCAGTTTCATTTTTAAGGTCTGTTTTTCTTGAAATTTTGATTAAACAATTTGACACTGAATTAAATGCTAAAAGAATTGATTCGGATTTTGGTTTACTTAGGTTGGTAGATAGATTAATGGTTTCCCACGACGGAACTAAGTATCATAACTGTTGGTGTTTTCTCTTTGAAAATGCATTTTTAGTTTGTCATTTAAAAGAAGATAAAGTAAAAGAAGATAAGACAGGCAAACAGGTTCCATCACAGTTTGAAAAATTTGAATTAATACCTGCCATAGAAGAAATAGATGTTAATACTATCGACTCGTCGATATTGAAGTGTACATTTACATATGGAAAAGAAGACAAAAAATCAGTTAAAATATTTTTGACTGAAGCGCTCAATACAGATGCTAGTAAAATAATTCAAAAATGGATTTCTGGTTTATTAGACACTGAGCTCACATTTGATGAATTTAATTTTACTTCAACATTGCCATTATCTCAATTTGCCAAGAATATGAATAGAAATTCGCGTGATACAGGTACCTTTACTGGTCTTATTAATCCTTACAAAGTGGTTGAAATGGCAAGTATGTCAAATAGTAGAGACAGCATAATTATCAGAAGAGGGTTTACATTATCAGAAGAAAATACTAAAAATTATGCAACTGAGACCATTTCAACTATGATGACTACCGTAAGTTCCATTCTTTCTTTGAAAAAGGAAAGACCCGATGACCTTGTTGTCATTGTTCAAATAGATTTTGAAAAGCTAAAAAGTGAAGATGATTATAACATCATTTATAATACTCTTATTGCACTTTCTCTACAATTTCCAAAACTTCATATTTGCTTTGTTAATGATCAAAAATACACTATTGTTAATGGATTCGTACATGAAATTATTAAGAATGTCGAATGTATTAAAAATTTCAGAAATCAAAAGGCTAAAGTTAAATTTGATCCTTCAGTTCTGAAAAAGGAAATTTTCCCAATGGAAATAACTAAAAATGTCGGTGTTGTTATAGCATCTAATACCGCTATGGATGAAAATACATCTTGTTTGTTTGAGAATTATAAGGTTTTCAAATCTATTGGAAGAAGTAGACCAAATGAGCTAAAGGTAAAAGTTGGATATTTAAACATCGATTATACTGACATGATAAATGAGTTAGTGGAATTGAATGCGTGGAACACTTTATTAGAAACTTTATGCTATAGTTTTAGTTTAAATTACGATGACAATGATACTAACTTTTTTGATACATATACTGGCAGTTTTGGGACTATGCAAGATGTTGGCATTAGCAACGTGTTTGATGTTTCAAATAAAACATCTGAGAATGGTCGTCAAACTGTTAATTGTATAGAAGATCCCGATGATGATGATTATTTATCAGATGCAAAATCAATGACTACCTTGAATATAACCACACCTGTTGAAAACACAAATAATGGAGGCACAATAAGTGATGCAGTAAGTGAAAAAATCCGTTCTCTAATATTGGACGACACCACAGGTCATGATATCGAAATGCATAAATCAATGTTTAAAATTAATTCCTCAGAATTTTCTGAACATTTAAATGAAGAAATGGAAAGTCGGGAGCCACTTTTAAAGGATATTAATCAAACTATAAAAGATTTTAATGAGACTAATGACACCATTTCAAGAGATGATGGCTCTTTATATAATTACTTATAAATAATACATAGTATAACATAGTGTACTATAAATAGATTAGTTAAATCTTTCTACTTCATTAGAAAGTGTTAATAACCATCTATCCCTTTCTTCCCTAGAAAATGCCAAGAAATTCATACATTTACCTCTCCGTCGAATTAAATCGAACATCTTATAATTGTTTTTGGACAAATTTACAGAATCTCTCACCTTCAAATCATGAGTTTGCAAACATTCTAAATTCTCAAATTTCAAACCAAACCAAAGTGTAAAACAACGTACAGATTCTTCTTCCCTTAACCTGTTTCCGTTATCAAAAATCTTAGGAAGTGCATGGTCACATGGATTTGAAATGTCAAAATTCTTGTAACTTATACTTACATCCAGTGAATCAAGTAAACCTGAATATACATAACAGTCTTTTATTGAAATAACTTTCTCTTGGGAATAACCGACAGTTTCATTGGGAAATCCAGTAGCTGATCGGTCAAAATAATTAAACAAAACTAAAAACCCAGGAACCAGAAGAGCATAATACTTTAACCAGCAACAATGGTTTTCTGATTTTCTATATAAAATACCTTTATTTAGTATTGGTCTTAAAAGAGCCAGAGAGTCAATGTTAAGAAATGGGTTATTTCTAAAAAAATTATCTGCTTTGTTTTTCATAATTCTTTGAGAGAGAAGATTTTCATTTCTTACACTTGTGACTTCAGCTACAATCTGACTATCAATTTTATTTTTGTGAGTCCAATATGAAATTTGATTATTCAAAGAAAACTCCCATTCTTTTGCAATATCGGGGTTTCTAGCCATAAACTTCATTGCCAAATTATTATGAGTCTGTATGCAAACTATTGAACCGGGGATATGTTCCAAATCAATATGATCATTCCAAAATGAGTCATGAATATTCTTGTAAGTTTCAATCATAATTTTATCCGTATCATTTAAAAATCCTTCAGAACAAATATACACTTTCTTAATTTCTGTGATATTTATTATTCTTTTTGTATTCACTATCTGAATCACTCTTCTCAAGAAACACTTGAATGCATATATATCCTTTATCATATAATCATCTACGTTTGATGAGTTTATTAGTAATTCAAGATGACAATCAAAATCAAGAGGATAAGAACATTCCTCATAAATAAATAGTTTTTTACCATGTAAGTCGTCATGTACCTTGTTCTTTAAAAAATTTCCAAATAAATCAATAGTCCCTTTTCTTGGAAAAATTGGTACGGCTTCTGTATAATCACTATAACACAAAAAATTTTCAACTGTGAAAACATATGAACGTTGGGCAATCAATCTACTCAAAAAATCGGTTTCTTGACCATATTTATCAGTTAAAATAATGAGAAAGCCCTCAATTGGCTGTGGTTCCATTAGAATAGGTTTGTTTTCGGTATCAACTTTCTGTGAATTATTAACCATTGGATTATATTCAAACTTGCTATCTTTATGGAAACAAAAGTAGTCATTGATGGTGTAATTTTTGTGCAATTTCAACCATTCAATTCTATTAGAAAGTTTCATATTAAATCCAAATGAACACTCTTTTGTCTCTTGCAAAATTCGATGAATGGTTTTTAGTTTTCTTAGTTGATCAAAAGAAAAAGCAGTTAAATATCTTATAAACGGCACTTCTATTGAATAGTACCCTTTTTTCAATACCAAAATTTTGTGAGTGGCAGCTTCAATATCACTTAAGTCATTAATATACTTCAAAATTTTATGATCTACAGGCACATCGAGTTCAATATTACATATGGGGATATGAACAGTAATTTTGTTGAGAGTAATTTCAGAATTGACTGCTTTCCTTAAAAAGTTGAACCATTTGTAAGCTGAATTGGAATTCGGGCAACGAAGAATGTAAAGTTGCAACGGAGATATCAATTTATTTATTTTATTGTGCATTTCACTTTCACTTGAACAACCTGGAATTTGAATTGATATAGTTTTATCGAGACTATTATATACTTCAATAACACAACTTCTGTCAAGGTATAAAATGCCAAAACATTTGTGATTCAAAAGATTTTGAAAATTTTTTTTTCTAAAATTTAGTTTCTTTAAGTAATAAAATTCTAATACAACAGGGTTTTCAAACGATGACGTAGCTCTTGCAATAACAATAAATTCTCTCCAATTTACTTTGGTTTTTGTTTCCATATTAATAGAATGAGAAACATTTTTCGTAGGATATACATTACTTCTTGCAGTTTTGACAGTAATTAGCATTTTTTCGACCATGATTATATGACCAGATTCTAAAGGATTTCTGAACAAATTTAAAAAATGTCCTTTTTTATTAAAAAACCTACGATCGTTCATACTCAACATTAAGTTATTTCTGTGGTGAAGTTTGAGCTCTGAAAAATACTGCCTAATATAATGGTGAGTAAAAGCGTCTTCTAGTACCATTTCAGAAAAGGGTGCTTTAACTTCAGGTTTTGGTTCAATGAGCTTAACATATACATCAGGATTCGCAGTCATTGTGTTAGACATAGTGTCTAAAGGGGAATCCTTAGGCCGTGGGAATGATCGATTAGTTCTGGGCTGAGTACTTTTAAAAGTGTTAGTATCATGAAGTGTTGAGCCACTATCTACTAATGCGTTTTCATGATTTGGTGATACTTTTCTTTGTGTTTTGGCATCTATATCTCTGTCTTTATTCAAGAAAGTATTCAGTTTGTCCTTAAAAAATTTTTCGTACAGTTCATTTCCTAGCAATGATAAATAGTTCTTCTTTTTATGCTGCATGATATTTATTTGATGTGCTGTAGGGATAATAATATTGCAAAAAGAAATATTATTGAAATTGTAATCTTCATTATTTTTAAATGGCACTTGCAAACTAGAGGATTTTTGTATGTCCATTTTTAAGTTACTTACATCTTGGGAACTTTTCAAACATGGTAGGTCCATTTTTGTAGTTTTTTTGCAACTGTTGGGTCTTGCAGAGGTTGAATCAACTCTTTTATATTGACTTGTTTCATTATTGATTTTTGTATTTCCTTCCAATAGGACTGATTCAGATTTTGGAATCTTACCGTAAATGGCCATATATTCAGAGATTAGTATTTTTGCAATCATTTGATCTTTTTTTCTTTTCTTTCCTTTGTAAAATATGTCACAACATTCTTTTTCCTTGTAAATATACCATTTTTCTGGAATACCACCTAGTAATGTAACTTTAGAGTTCAATGATATTTGTAATGATGAACAATAATTCATTCTAAAGGCAGTAAATGAAAATTTAGGAATAGAAATACATTTAACTATTTCTTCATCTGGTAATATATAATTAGAATATTTATCAATATCAGGCAACAAATTCAATATTTTTTGAACACTTGAAGGCATTTATTATGTTGATTCATTTAACACATGATTTTACAGAGGTTTGTAAAACAATTCCGATAAATATGTCCCCAAGATACTATTTTTACTGTCGTTAATTATTTGTGAACACAAAGCGCGCCAGATAAAGAAAACAAATAATGACCACCATCGTTCGAGCAATGATAGTGGAAAGAAAAAAAAATTAATTAACTGATGAAATTTTAATTTTATAAAAATTGTTTTTTACATTATATGTAGTAATAACCTACTGGTAAACTAAGTACTCAATATTTTCAATTGGAATCTAAACCTACCCTACATTCTATTAATCCTCTGCGCCAAAACCGTCTATAAAGACCGGTGCTATAAGTGACCAATTGTATAATGCATAACATATCCATGCACTTACAATCTTCACCCAGGAATAAAAATAAGTTCTTCCCACGGGTATAAAATCACCTACATCATCTTTACCAACATTTATAGTTAATAAAATAGCAATCCATTGAGTGGCAATAAAAAAAATAATGTGAAATAGAGAATAATTATATTGGGTTCCAGAATATTCGTCGTCATTCTCTGATTTATTACCGTTATTAAGCGATGGACCAGATAGCCATGTCGTATCATATAAAGCGCTTTCAGGTAACGATCCTTCTTCAACGGCTTGTTTAATGGCTTCGTACCTCAACTGATTTCTTGATTGATTTCCTAATCCCTCATATTCGATGTCATCTGCAAGGTATATTTCACCATTAGTATTAGCACCTTGAAATGCACTATTAGCTGCTGCTCTTGTGGTTGTATATACAATGGCAATGAAAGTAAATATAGAACCTAAGATAACACTTGCGTTACGAGTACCACTTGATCTGACTAATGGGTTGCACATTTTGTCATCTGGTTCAGATGCCATTGCACTCATTGTCAAATAGGTACAGTATACTGAAACCATACTAGATTGAGCTAATCCTGATCTTGGGTTAGCTTCCTGAACCTTAGGATGAATAGAAAGAATTAACGTTATTGCAGAAAGGATTAAATTGACTGTTACTGCTGTTTGGTTCATGTTACAATTTTGTTTACAAAATAAAATGTACATGACAATAGTCATTGCTAAAGATGCAGTATACATTGCAGAAGTACCTAGTACTAAGAATTTCTTCCAAAATTCAGAATTTTCATCTTCTGCTTCTACATGTTGTATACATGTCTCAGCCCATTCATGAGCAAAATCAACTAAAAGTATAAGTCCAACTAAAATGAAAATGGCACCACTAGGTACTGAGACCCATTTAGAAAAAAAAACATAAAAATCGTTTGGAATCCAAAATGAAATAATTACAAATATTAAATAAACAAAAAATTTTAAAGCCCACCAGGAATTTTGTAAAGTTGATCTTTTATTCTTTGTTGACTTAACACCAAGTAAAGAGAAACATAAAATTAAATGCATCATACCTAATGCAAAATTTAGTCTATGTACTGTGAAAAACCCACATTCTCCTGTATCTGTACATGTTTTCTTTGGCCATAAAAATGATTTATTAGCAGACATTGATATCCATGATACTAAAGAATTTAATAATAACCATGCTGCATATATTAGTCTAGTTCCTAAAGAAAAAGAACCAACTGAGGAAACAGTTTTTGAAACTAAACTGGAAAAACATCCCCCAAGACAGGAAGCAAAAAAAGTACTAGCCATGCTTATAGGTAAAGATATAACAGCACCCATTTTTTTTTTTTAATATTATATTAGATTTATTTTTAATTTTATATTTCTCTATGATTATTCGGTTGTATGATTTTTTTGTTTTCAGTATATGTTTGTGAAGATTCATTTTTTTTATATTCAAATTACTGCAAGGGTTTTTTTTCTTGAGAAGAAAATTAAAGATAGAAAGACATAATTTTAAGCAACAATTATTATCAATGAAAAGTCATGACAGTTACAGTTGTGGTTCGTGTGGATAACAATTCGTTGTATTACAGATTGTTGAGCAAGGAAGGTTTGGCTTCATGGTGTAACTTGGGCGTAAAAGATGTGCCAGCGGGAGCTAAGGTAACTTATCTATCTGATAAACTTGGAAGAGTGTTTGAAAATGAATCTAATGCCATGCTACAGGATATAGATGTAGTATTTATTGAGGATATGCTGTGTAGTATAGTTGACAAGAAACTTTACTGTGATTTATTTCTTGGCAATCTGCAATGTAAGACACTGAATTTTATCTTAAGTCCAAACATTTATTGTCTAAAGAAAAAAATAACAACTGCCTTGTTTGTTGAAATTTTATCAGAATCATCAGTAGCAATTCCAATTGTAAATTCTAGACTATTAAGTGATTGTATTTCTATCACTCGCCGACAATTCAAATTTCCTGTAGATAGTGTTCAAGAAGTTAATGAAGATTTAAGAATTGAACTAAAATCTTTTTTTGCCGATGAAACTAAAGATGATATGGAATATGACATTAACCAACATTCATTATTATCCATTATCAAGAAGGCCTTAAGTGGAGTACCATATGATTCGTATCGAGAATTATGTCAATCCATTCTAATTAGTGGTAACTTTCACCCAAATATTCCTCAAATATTAGAAAATTTAAACGATTTATTACCTCATTGTAAAGTATATATTGACACTGATTTTCTTCCTTTAAATGAAAATATAATACCTTTGTTGCATACTGAAAATAGAAACATTATAACTAAAAATCAATATATAGAATCATCATATAAAATACCTGATTGGTACAATTCAAAATTTTAAAATGTCATAATGCTTAATATATATATATCATACCATGTTTAATTACATATATCTTTCAGATTTTCCCAAAATGTCCCTTTATCGTATATATTAGTTAAATCCTTTGCATCAGAAATAACATAATAATCTTTTAAATTATAAGCTGTATGATCGTAAGCATTTGTACTATAAAATTTATTTGGTGTCAAAGAGATATCATCGGGATCAATTAGAAACCATCCATTGGGGTGTCTTGATTTGACTAATTTACCATCTCTCATAAATTCTTGAATGTAAAACCATTTATCCTGTTCATTTGTTGTCATTCCTTGTGCAACTAATGAAAGTTGCATATAAGAAAAAATCCCACATATTATAGCAAATGAACCACATAATATGCAGAAAGTTAAACTGTCCTTTGGTAATTTAACTTGAACAACAATAGTCAAATATATTAATCTGAAAAAAGCATATGTTAACGAAACAGTGTTTAGGCATAAAAACAAATAAAAATACAGATAATTTCCTTTACCAATACAATTATTTGCCCAAATACAATGATGATCTTGTATTAAGACACATTTTTTACAAATGTTACAATGTTTTGATCTTGCAGGTTTATTAACTCGACATGTCTTACATGGGGTATTATTAAAGAACAGTATATTATCAAATTCATATTTTTGTAAAGAACCTTCTTTGTGTTTTGAGACTGTTTCAGGTTTAATAAAGACAGTTAAAAATCCAGTTCCAAGGATAGTAATAAACAATGCTGGAATGATAACAAAAGTCTCCACTAGATACAAGTGTGTAGCAAGTACTGGAGCTAATCTTGATCCGTATATATACAGAATGTACATATACAGTACTAGATAAAACGACGGTATGACATTAAATTTCCATCTACAACGATTATTATCCTTCAGGACAGGCACGAAGACGTGCTTGTAATACAAAGTAAACGGCCATTGTGCTTTGTACCTTGGAGACAACAACAGCAACACAACCTGCACAATGATAAACAGTAAGAGCAACTTCTCAAACATATCAATATTTTCCATCAACTGTTTGTTGTTTGAGATATTAAATTGTTTCACGTTGTTGAGCACGAGGCTTTGAATCTTGTTGTTATTACGCTCAACACAGAAAATCCTCAACAAAGAGAAACAAGAAAACAATGTGTCAACAAAATAGGAAACTTTAAACATCGATGCATGTGGTTTGCAAATGGAATCGATGTGATAAATGTTAATACGTATGTTTTTATACTATATAATGAACATGTTTGCAATGTAAAATTTTTTCAGATCTGTATATTGAAGAAAACGTAATTGAAACGGTTTATCACTTATTCTTTGTATATGATCAAATCAAATATGATACGGAAACCAATTTTGACTAGAGCCATCCATTTTTCCTCCAGAAAATTGGATAAGCAAGCAAGTATTCAAACAAGAATGCTTAGAAAAGCTTTGCAAAACGATGAAATTAATAGTGATAGCAGTTTAAATAGATCAGTAATAAAACTATGGTTCTCTCATTTACAAGGTTCTTCATACACTAAGAATCAATTAAAATATTATCAAAATAAATTAATGGATAATGTAGTGACAAAAGGTGAAAAAATCAATACCATTAGTAAACATGGAATCAATCAATGGCATTTCCATAATGCTTCAGCTACAACTGTAACAATACCAACTTTATTAATTCATGGTTATGCTTCTTCATCAATGTCATTTTTCAGAAATTTTGAAAGTTTATCTGAAAATATTAAAGATTTATATGCTATTGATTTACCTTCAAATGCTTTATCATCATCTCCTTCACTTAATATTCCAAAAGCAATGAAACAAACTTTATCATTTGATTATTTTGAAAATGATAAATTTGAACTACCTTCTAAGAAAAAAATAAATTATCTTCAAGATAAAAAAATTATAACAGCATATCAAGATTATTATATTGATAAAATTGAAGAATGGAGAAAAGATAATAATATTTCAAAATTAAATATTATTGGACATTCAATGGGTGGTTATTTATCATTTTTTTATGCTAAAAAATATCCAAATTCTGTTGAAAAATTATCATTAATTTCCCCAATTGGAATGGAAAGAAATATTTTTTCAATTAATAATAATTTTGAAAAAGATAAAATTTATGATATAAATTATCAAGATAGTCAAAGTAAATTTTATTCAAGGAAAAAAATAATACCAAAATATCTTTTCGAAAATCAATTAAATCTTTTAAGATGGAGTGGACCATTAGGTGCAAAATTATGTTGGAATTATATATTAACAACATATAGATTTGTTCCATCTGTCTTATTTAAGGAATATATGTTTGAATTATTTTATGGCGAAGGTGCAGTTGATTTAATTTCAATGGAAATTTTCACAAATTTATTTTCAAGAAATTTATTAGCTAAGGATCCAATTATGGATTCAATGGATTGTTTAAATGATAAAGATTTTTTATTAATGTATGGTAGTAATGATTGGATGGATAAAAAGACAGGTTTTAAAATGATTGAATCTTTGAAAGAAAAAAATCTTGATAAAAAAAATTGTTTAAAATATTCTGTTGTACCAAATTCTGGTCATAATTTATTTATTGATAACCCAATATTTTTCAATTCAGTATTATTAGAATTTTTATCTAAGGAGAAAAAGTGTTAAAAAAAAGAGAGAGAGAGAAAGAGAGAGAAAATGATATTCTTTTAAATTATAGAGTTTTTTATTTTTATTTTGTTTTTTTTCTAAGTATAAAAAAAAAAAATACTTAATTATAAAGGTATTTTTTGTTTGGTTTTTTCACTATTCTGTAAATGATGAAAAATCTATATTTGAATTAGAGCTTATACTTGAATTACTTTCATTTCCATTATTTTTTAATGTTTGAAATGTATTATTAATTTCTTTATCATCTTTTAATAATAAATCTAATAATGATGTAGGTGGTATATTTAAATTTTCTGAATTATTAATTAAAAAATTTGAACTTTCATTATAATAATTTAATTGTGTTTGATTATCAAATGATTGATCTGGAGATGAATTAAACAAGTCATTTAATATCTTATTATTATCTTTTAATGATAATGATTGTTTTTTTGTATTTGAAATTTTTTCATTATATTTCATCTTATGATTCTTGGGTAATTTATCTAGATTTAATAAATGAATGAAATTTTTCTTTTTATCAACTAAAGTTTTTGAAATTTTAAATAAATTTGAAATTAAATCTTTTTTAATTTGATCATTTCCAAAAATTGATAATGATAAAGTTAATTTTTCTAATTCTATGATAAATTCTAAATTATTAAAATTTGGTAAGACATCAATAATTATTGAACACATAAGATTAATTCTTTCGGGTTTTTGTAAATGATCAGGTTCTCTATGTTCAACATTTTGTGGCCACCAATTTGGTTTCATTAAATCACCTTTAATATAAGGAAATTTTGTCTTTTTACCTGGTTCAATTATTTTAATCCATAATTTTGCAATTATCTTACATGTTATTTGTCTTATATATTTTAAACAAGCACAAATATAATGTTTTAATAAAGATTTATCAATGATTGAAATTTTAATTGTTTTATATTTTGATTTATGAAATCTTTTGATATTTTCATTTTGAACTAACATTGATAAGTTAATGGGGAGAATTTTTTCAATTTCTTCAGTAATATAAGCTTTAGAGAATAAATTTAATTGTTTTTTAAAATTATTTGAAATTTTATAATGACTATTTTTAATGACTACGACAAATTCAAAATTTTGTTTATTTAAATTTTCCAAAGCAATTTCTAAGGCTTCCATGATTATAGTGTAATTTATTTTTACACATAATTGAAATAGTATATCATATTTTTTAAAAGCAAGTATATATTATATAAGAAATATTTATTATACAAGTTTATTTGTTTGTTTTTTTCAAGTTTGTTTTATAAATTGTGTCGCGTTTATATTTGTTTCATATTGATTTCATCATTTTGGACAGAAACATTAAGCTTTATGGAAACAATGTTTCAAAACAGACCAATTTCCCATTCAAACACAATTCATTTAAATACTTTGATCAATATAATTTTTGTTATTCACATCCTGCTGTTTCGGCGTTAATCATTTCACGGGGATTAACCATATTTTTCACATGTCAAAATCATCGATCTTTTTTTGCATGTGAAAAAATCAACATTTCGAATTTGGAAATCAAAATTGTTTTTGGCGATATCAAAATAATTTGACAAACGCACTACGTAATTTTTTACTGTGCGATTCAATTGAATAGTCAATTTTTGAAAGAAATTGACATGAATATAAAATATATAAGAATTGAACGTATTACAGTGTTCTTTGTACTGGTTTGAAATTTGATGTCACAATTTTTTCCTTAAGAATTTATTTGATAAAAGTATCTTAGTGTGTGACTTAATGACTAACAAAAATATTGAACTTAATAATGATACATGTAAACATGATTTATCATATGAACAATCAAAAAATATGCCATTTGATAATAATGAAAGAATTAACGATAATAATGAAAAGATTATGAGGGTTAATGATGATAATGTTTTAAATAATATTGGAATTAATAATTTTTTAGAATTAGATACAGAAATTGATTTTGAAACAGCTTATCAAATGTTTACAAAATTTGAAGAAACAGATAAATTTTTAAATCTTTTAAGTCCCGAGAATCATCACAATCATCATAATTTAATTTATGAAAATAATAATAATAATAATAATAATAATGAATTATTACATATTGAATCACCAAAAAATAATCAAATTTCATTAATTTCAGAAAATTTAAATTCAATTGATAATGATCAAAAATTAAATTTTTCAATTAATGATTACTCATTAAATACAAATCCTGAAACGTTAACAATATCAGATACTAATCAATTATTAAGTTCAATTGAAACACATGCAATTGAAAATTTTTTAGATACATTAATACCGACAGGTAAGATTAAAGAAAATGAAAATAATAATAAATTAATTTATAAACCTAAGAATCTTGAAATACCAGAAATTTATATATCAGATAATGATGTTCCAAAAGATATTAAAAATTTAAATGAAATTAAGAGATGGAAACATGTTAAGATTGAAAAGATAAGAAGACAAAATACAAAAAAAAATTTTGAAAATTTAATTAATTTATTAAATAATTCAATTGATAGTAATGGTAAAAGAGTACCAAAATATCTTTTATTGAATGGGGTTGTTAATGATATTAAAAGTTTAATTAATGCAAATAAAAATTTAGAGACAATGATTAATGAATTGGGGAAATAAATATTTGAAAGTGAAAAATATATATTTATATGTTTGTATGAGATTATATATATAAATGCAAATGATTATATTCTTATTAAAGTTTAGAATTATTTTTTTTTTTTATGTTTTAGATGAAAAATGGATTTTTTTTTTTTTATATAAAATTGTATTTTTAAAATATAATTTTTTATAAATCAAATTCTTTAATTAAATTTGTTGCAGTTTCTTTATAAAACCAAGAATCACCTTTAATTTTTTTAAAATAAATACCAACAAGATTAATAAATTTAATTTTAATTAAAAAAATTTCAAAGGTTAAAGAGTTATTATTATTATTATTATTATCTTTTTTACAATTAAAACCACCTTTAATTTCATTAAATTTAAAATTAAATTTATTTAAATTTTCAATAATTTTAAATCTTACAATTGAAATATCCTTTGATGAAGTTGTTTGAACTGAAAAAATTTTCTTAAAATAATTTGAATTAATTGGTGAATATTGTATTGATAACATTTTATCTTGTAAATTATTATTAATTTTATCATTACTAATAATTTTATTTTTATTTAAATTTTTTGAAAAAATTGAATGTCTTTCATTACTAACAGATTTTGATCTTAAATGAAATTGATTTGATATTGATTTAATTAAAGTATTTTGATTATTTGAAACTGAATTATTATTATTATTTTTGGGAATTGAATCTTTATCATTTGGATATTGAATAGGTGAAGATGACGATGATGTGAGAGAAGATGAATTTTTAATGGATTTTCTTTCATTATTATCATCGTTTAATGTAAATTTTTTCAATAAATTTTTAATTTTAATCTTTTCTAAATTAAAATCTTTAATTAAATGATTTGATTTATTATGATAATGATAATCTTTTGTTGTTGAAGTATATGGTTCAGAAGTTCTTCTTAATCTTGGCGGTATTAAACCATTTAATGGATGATTTTTATTAATATTTAAATAAAGATTTTCTCTATTTTTTTGAATTTGACAATAATTTGAATCATTATTATTATTTATATTTGAAATTGAAAATAAATTTAAATTTTTTCTTTCTAAATATTCTTTTGTTAAATAGTATTGTGAAATTAAAGGATGATATGCAGTTGTTGGGAAGATATTATTGTGATATTCGTTATTATTATTATATTCGTTATTATTATTATCATGATATTCGTTATTATTATTATCATGATATTCGTTATTATCATTATTATTTATTAAATTCCAATGTTTTTCAGATAAATTTTTATATAATGGTTGATTAATAATATTAATTATTTTTTTTTTAGTTTCAATTAAATTATTATTATTAATTAAATTTAAATTAATCATTTCATTTATTACTGTATCATTAATATCATTTTCCATTAAAGGTAATCTAAAAGGCATATTAAAAATATAAGATTGATTATTCTTTAACCATGTATTTTTCATAATTTGATTTATTGAAATTCTATTATTTGGATTAGTTACAAGGATCATCTTTAATAAACTTTTCAAATCATTTGATAAAAATTTTGGATAATTAATCTTCCCCTTTTTAATTAATTCATGTAAAACCATTGAATTATTATGATCGAATGGAACTCTACCACATACTAATACATAAAGTATAATACCAAAGGACCAAATATCAATTTCGGGACCAATGTAAGGTATTGATTTTAACAATTCTGGAGCAGCAAAATATAAAGAACCACAAAAAGTTTTCAAGAGATGATCATTTGATTTTAAAAGATTATTATTATTATTATTATTATTATAATAAAAATTTGATAAACCGAAATCTATTAATTTAATATGACCATTATTATCTATCATAATATTTTCAATTTTTAAATCTCTATGAACTATATTATTTAAATGTAAATAATTAATTGCAGATAATATTTCTTTTGCAAAAAATTTTGCTTTATATTCATTTAATTTACCAAATTGAATGATATAATCTAATAATTGACCACCAGGAATATATTCGAATATTAAATAAGATTGATTTTTGAATTTAAAAGATTTAAAATTTTTACAAATATTTGGATTATTAATTAATAAACCTAAAGTTGATTCTCTAGTGATTCTATTATTTCTTTGAATAATCTTTTGATGATTTATTTTTGAATTATTATTTTTTTTACTTAAGCAATGATTAATAATTTTAATTGCAAAGATATTATTAGTTAATTTATTTTTAGTTAATTTAACTTTACCCATTGAACCTTGTCCTATAGTTTGAATAAAATCCCAATCATCTAATGAGAAATTTTCTTGAGTAAATTCATTATTTTCATTACTTTTTAAAATATCTTTAAAATCGTTTGTTATAACAGTATTAAGATTTCTTGGTACTGAAGAATCATTAATTTTTGAATCTGTCTGTGTGATGCATGAAACATTAAGTTTTGAATCTATGGATTTGATACATGAATTTGAATTGTATATGAAATGATTAACGGTTTGTGTTTCAGTCATGAGAATAGCCGCTGAGGTGGTTGAGGAGGGTAACGACGAGTTTTAGACGTTGTTTCCTGTGTAAATATTTGTAATATTGATTGTATATAAATAAACTCGACATTAAATATGTAAAAAATGGAAACGTGCAGATTTGCACTGCAGGGAAATCACTGCAGGGAAATCACTGCAGGGGGGCTCGGATACCGGACTTAGCGCCGTGGCCCGGTTTTGTTGTTGGAGAACTCCGGTATTTCTCCATTATTCTGCCTCGGCGGCTAATTCCTCGGTGTGTGGGCGTTTGTTGTCTGGGTCCGGGTCTGCAAACGGGTCAACGGAACCGTCCGCGGCTTCATCTTGCTCCTGCTGCTGCCCTTGTTTCTGTGCAGCCACTGCCTGTTGCCACTGCTGGAACTTTGCCATGACCAGCGGCTTCAGGCCCGGCGGCCCCGCGTTTTCAAGTGCCGCCCACACATCCTCGACGTTGCAGCTCCGTCTGTCCGCCTCTGCTGCGTTTTCTCTTGCAAACAGTAACAAATGATTCACAAAGACAGTCGCACTTCTTTGCAATGCAACTACCGCATCTTTATTCATTATTAATTTTTTATCACCAGAATCATTTTCTCCCATCGGAACCTCTTTACATAAAGAAACTATTGTAGATTTGGCAAATAATAAATCATCAATAGTAACATTTTCTTGTTCTTTAATGTACGACGTAGTAGGATAATTCCCTTGTGCGTCTTTTCTCCATCCCTTTGGTGGCATTCTAATTATAAGCTTCTCTTCTCTTCTCTTCTCTTCTCTTCTCTTCTCTTTCCACTTGCTTTCAATTCAATTCATTTCATTTTCATCACACGTTGTTTTTATATGAAAAAAAAAAAACAAAAAAAATTTACCGAAACAAAAAAAAAATCACACGCTCATCGCTTCTTTCAACGCAATCTTGAAAAATTTCATATATTACAAAAAACTGCACATATACATACATTGGTTAATATAAAAACAAAAAAAGAAAATCTAGTACGACACAATATGTTAAGAGCTGCTTTATTAAAAGTTAAAAACACCTTGTATAATACAACGGAACCAATACCACGTAAATTTGATATTTCAAAATATAAAACTGTTAAAGAAGGTTCAACAACAATTTTATTCCCACATGAAGAAACTGTCTTTTATAATCCAATTCAACAATTTAATAGAGATTTAAGTGTTACTGCAATTAAAGCCTTTTTAAATCTTTATCATAATAATATTAAAAATAAAAATTTACAAAATGGTAAAAAAAAGAGAAAATTAAATAATGAAAAGATTAAAATATTAGAAGCTTTATCTGCAACTGGTTTACGTGCAATTAGATACGCAAAAGAATTACCAAGTATTGATAAAATTATTGCAAATGATCTCTTACCTGAGGCTGTTAAATCTATTGATAGAAATATTGAATACAATAACGTTAATGATAAAGTTATTTCAAATTTAGATAATGCAATTAATTATATGAATTTAAATAGTAATGAATTTAATATTATTGATTTAGATCCTTATGGTAGTGTAACACAATTTGTTGATAGTGCTATAAATTCAATTAAAGATGATGGTTTAATGTTAGTTACTTGTACAGATTTAAGTGTTCTTGCTGGGAATGGATATCCTGAAAAATGTTTTGCCTCATATGGTGGTATTAATTTAGTTAATCATGATGCTACTCATGAAAGTGCTTTAAGATTAGTCATTGGTTTATTAAATAATGTTGCTGCTAGATATGGTAAATTTATTGAACCATTACTTTGTTTAAGTATTGATTTTTATGTTAGAGTCTTTGTTAAAGTTAAAAAATCACCAATTATGGTTAAAAATTTAATGTCAAATACAATGATTACTTATCATTGTTCACAATGTGGTACTTATAATAATCAATATCTTGGTCGTATCATTGAAAGACCAAATAAGAAAAATAATGACAAGATAATTAAAAAATTTAGTGTTGCACAAGGTCCACCATGTGATTCAAAATGTAAATTTTGTCATGGTACAAATCATTTAGCTGGACCAATGTATGGTGGATCATTACATAATGAAGAATTTTTAAATGAAATCTTAAGAATTAATAAAGATGAACATAAGGATGAAATATATGGTACAAGGAAAAGAATTGAAGGTATGATTACATTAGCTAAGAATGAATTAAATGATTCACCATTTTATTTTTCACCAAATAAAATTTCATCAATTTTAAAATTACAAGTACCATCCATAAAGAAAATTGTTTCAGGATTAGGTTCCTTAGGATTTGATTGTTCATTGACACATGCACAACCTTCGACGATAAAGACAAATGCACCATGGGAAGCTATTTGGTTTGTTATGAAAGAATGTGATGAAACCGTGAAAGATAGAGATTTAAATAAGATGAATGTTAATAGTATAGGTTATAAGATTTTATCAAATTATAAGAATTGGTTACCTTGTGATATTAATGATAAAAATTATTTTGACATTAATAAATTATCATTTGATGAGAATGAACAAAGTGGTAAGATAGAAAAATTGAGAAAAGTTAAAATGGTTAGATATCAAGAAAATCCAACCAAAAATTGGGGACCAAAAGCACGTCCAAATTCATCATGAAGATAAATTTTTTTTTGTATTGTATTGTATTGTATTATAAATAAATAATTATGGAATATTATATATGATTGCGCGTTTTAAGCAGTCGGGGGGAGCGAGAGAGCAGATTAATGTAAAGTATTCTCTTTAGTATATTTTTGACCCTTGTAATGAATTGGCACAACCCATAATAACGCAGTTGAAAGTGTTAAAGCCCAAATTGTTACACCTGAAGTGACTCTTTTAAATTCAGATACGAAAAAACTTGATTTTTGAAATCCACCTGTATGATAAGATTTTCTAATTGGAGATGTTAAAAATTTTGATGATTTAATTAATTGAGATCTTGAAGACATTAGCATTTTGAAGTTGTGTGAGTTGTTCGAGTTGTTTATTTCAAAGATAGTATAATATTAGTTAGTATAGTGGGTCATTTATATATGTGAATTGCAAATAACGGAAATAGCAACCGTGAGGAAAAGCTTCCAGAAATGGAAGTTGTGGGGGGTGAGAGAGTGGTTGTACGGTCATTGTAGTGCGATGTGGCCGGTGTCATGTTCCACGGAGAAGCGGAGTGCAGAGGCGCCTGCAGGGGAGTGTTGCAGATACACGACACAGAAAGTGCGCAGGGGTGCTACTGATTCCTGCACGATGCGGACGTGCTCGATCCGGGTTTCCTGCGGCAGATTCGTGCCGATTTCACACTCGTTTTGGTAGTCGAGCTGCAGCGTTGCAATGGAAACGGTGCCCAGAAACAGGCGCACGTCTGCGGGTGCGTCGCCGTACCGCGCGCGCGTGACGTACACCACACGGTTTGCGGCGTACAGACACCCCGCGATTTCACACGCTTTGTACGACAAATACCGGCCTCTTAAGAAACTGCCGTGGCTTTCTATTGCGATTTCCTGCTCGATGAAGCACTGCGAATATTTGCTGGCGATTCTTTCAGTCAACGCCTTCATCTGCGTCACACCAGTTTCGAACCCGGTCAAATCAAACACCCGGCTGATATATTTCTCATCGCTCTCGGAAAATAATACATCAAACGATTCCAATAATTCTTTACCATACAATGGATCCCACAACAGTATCACTTCTTTCGTTTTCTTCTTATCATCTTTCTCTTGGTCAAACAGTTCTTCTTTAATTCGATCATTCAACCAAACGAAAAAATTATCAATAATAAATCGATATCGTTTTAAATCTTTTAATCTTTTCAAGATACCATTAAAATTTTCTTGAACAATTTCTTTAAATTCTTGAATTTCTTTAATCTCAACATTAAACTCTTGATGTTTACGTATTTCTAATGATATTATTATAGATTCATATCTTTGTAATAATATTAATATCCTCTCACAAACTGGTATCAAACATAATGTTTGCATAAAGATATCCGATTTAATTCCACGCTCATATAATTGTTTCCACATAATGAAATTCCTTTCCCCAACACTATATCTTAACCAATCAGATAATTCATTACTAACCTCACCACATAAAAATAAATTTCGTAATTCTTTTAATAATCGTTCATTACCATATGCATCTTGACATATTTTATTCATAAATTTAATTAAAGGTTCATGTAAATTGTTTTGTAAAATTTTAATACAATTATTTTCAAAATATTTAATATATTTTAATAATTGATTCATATTTCGTATAATCTTTAAAAGATCCCGATCTTTTAAAAATTTCTTTAAACTAATACTAATCAATTTACCATCTTGGCTAATACATTTATATTCGCCCAATTCATTTCTATCATTAAAGATATATCGTATTTCTTTACAATCTTCATGATTAATATAAATTTTAATGTCACCATTAAATAAAATGAAAAATTTCTTATCTCCACTTAAAATATATAAATCAAGTAAACCATTTGTTTCCCAAACATCATCATTTTTCCATTCAATTATTTTGCCATCAACATATTCAATTAATTTTGGTAAATTAAAACTTTCATCATCATCATCATCATCATCACATTCAATCTTTAATCTATCCCAAATCCCCTTCGTACAATTAAACCTTAATAACTTCAATCCAATTAATTTACCAATTAAAACATCAATTACACGAATAGTACCATCATTAAATATAATCGAAACAATAGATTTATTCCATACTATAGAATTAATTCGTTCTGTATTACGAATTATTTGTGTAGATAAATTCAAATAAGGTTCACTTAATCGATGTAATGTAATCGTATGTGCATGAACTCTCAAAAATAATGGTAAACTTTCACATAAATAATCATTCATTATGATACAATTCTCTCTTATTAAAATTTATTAAACCTATTATATTTTTTTTTCATTATTTCTTCTTATATTACAAAATCGCTTCTTGAAAAAGTTAAAATTGTAAATCTGAAAAATTATCATACAATAAACATTATGAGAAACACAAAACAAATGAAAAAATGTTTAAGAAAGAACCACAAATTAAACCATTATCAAATTTGAAAAATAGTGCAATTAAAAAATTATTAAATAATTCAAATTATGAAATTTCAACAACAAAGATAAAACAAACCAATTTTGAAACTCAAAGAACAAAAGGTTTAATTTATACAAATGATAAAAATCAGCCAATTTTTTTCCAAGAACGTAATTCAAATTTTTTATTTCCAACTTTATTAACTTGTTGGGATCATAAACAAAAAATTAATGATTTTTTACCAATTATTTGGACACATAGATTCGTCATCAATAAATTATTTAATGGTGCAAATTTAATGATTTCAGGTACTTTACCACCTTTTGATAAAAGATTAATCAAAGATACAATTTGTGGTATCATGTCAAATGATTCACCTGGTATTGTATTAGCCATTGGTATAGTCAAGATGGATTTAAAAGATATTAATAATGTAGTTGGAATGTCTGGTGTTGCCGTTGAGATTATTCATTATTGGGGTGATACTTTATTTGATACTTTTAATGTTAAAATAGATTTACCTGAATCAATTCCAATGGAAAATACGGAAAATGATAATTTAAAATCAAATGAAATTGTTTCATCTGAAGAAGAAACTGTTGATACTACTAATGATATAGAGGATATCGCAGAAACTCTTGATAAATTATCTGTACAAGATATCGATTATTTAATTACAAGATCGTTATACTACACCATTGCCATTGATAAATGTGAAACACCAATTAATGCTTCAAATTTTATATCAAATCATATAATGAAAAATTTACCTGATGTTAATCATAATGATGTTAATATTAAAAAATCATCATGGAAAAAGACATCAAAATTTTTAAAATTTTTTGAAAAAGATGATTTTTTAAAATTGAAAGGTAAAGGTGATAATTTGATTATTACAAATTTAAATAAAAATAATGAACTTTTAAAAAATTTTGTTCCTTATAAAATTGGTAATAATACAGCTAAATCAAATAAACCTTGTCAAAATGATGAAAAAAATTCAAATTCAAATTCAACTTTATTAAATTTATATAAACCAATTAATTTAGGTAAAACTTTATTTTCAGAATTAAATCAACCAATTAAATCATATTATACCACAGTTGAAATTAGAAATGCAATTAATGATTATATTATTTTAAAAAAATTAACTGATTTGAAAAATAAATCAAAAATATTAATGGATGATTTAATTTATGATATGGTTAATAATAAAAAAAAAAAATCAGAGACATCAATTAGAATAATTTCACGTTCTGAAATCTTAGAACCTATATTAAAATATAATTACACTCAATATTTTCAATTATTTAAAAATGATAATACACCAATCTTTAAAAATCCAATAAAAGGTTCATTACCAAGAGTTAAAATTATAACAGAAATGAAAATTGGTAGAAAAGTCATTACAAAGATTTCAAATTTTGAATTATTTCAAATCGATCCTATAGAATTCGCAAGTGATTTAAGAAAATTATGTAGTGGTTCAACAACAATGGGTGAAACTTTAACATCACCAAAAGTTACAGAAGTTCAAGTTCAAGGTGCTCATGGATTGATAATTATTGAATATTTGAAAAATCATGGAGTTCCAACAAAATGGATTGATTTTGAAGATAAAGTTAAGAAGAAGAAAAAGGGTAATAAATAATTGTATTTAGATCATGTTTGTATGTAAAAATTAATTTCTTTACTCGGTTTTTCTTAACAGATGAAAAAAAAAAATAAAACCTGAAAAAATTGAACATAAAAATTAATGTTAAAGAAATTCAATAAACTAAAGAAAAAAACGATATCTTTTGATACTAGTTTCAAGATGCTCAGTAACTTAAAATCATTTCCTCGTTCAATAATATTTAAATCTCAAATTCGTTTATTTCAAAATTCTACTATAATCAAAGCAGAACCTTCATCAAATGTTACAACAACAACAACGACAACAACAACACCAAAAGCACCAAGTAAAGAAATATTAAGAAAAAAAGAATTACGTAGATTTATTAAAGCTAAAGCTGAAGCAAGAAAACCTGCATCAACTCATCCTTTATATATGACAGTACCACTTGCATTACGCTATTTAAGATCAATTGAAGTTGGACAACCATTTCAACAACAAACAATTTCTTTAACAACAACAATTGTTGGTGAAAAGGGTGTTCCACCATTATTTGGTAATGTTTTATTTCCAACACCATTAAGAATGAGTAAAATTTGTATCTTTAGTAATGATATTGAAAAATTAAATGAAATTAAAGAAAAATATAATATTTATCTTTGTGGTGGTAATGAATTAATTGAAAAGATTAAAAATGGTGAAATTAAAATTGATTTTGATAAAGCTTTTGCTACAACAGATATTGCAAATACTTTAATGAGTCAATTAGGTAGAATTTTAGGTCCAAAGGGTGTCTTACCAAATATTAAAAAGGGTACAGTTTCAGATAATTTAATTGAATTATTAAATAATAATATTGGTAGTATGCCATTCAGAGAACGTGCAAAATGTATTAGTTTAAGTGTTGGTAAGACAACATTTAGTGATAAACAAATTTTAGAAAATATTATTGCTACAAGATCTGCATTTAAAGAATCAATAAGTAATCAAAAAGCTAAGAAACCAAGTATGTTAGGTAAGACAACATTATCAAGTACACATGGTCCTGGTATTGTCATTGATTTTCAATAAGTGATAAGAAAAAACTGTATAATTTTTGTTTATAAATTAATTTCATGTATATAGTAACTTAATAGATAAAAATAAAAATGAAATGAAATAAAATATTTTGAATGTGTGTTTTGTTTTATATACAGTTTATTTATGAATATGTATCATGGTTAAGAAAATGATGAAATTTAATGAGTTAAATACCATCTACCTTTATCTTTTCTATTTTCTAAAATTTTTGCCTTTGATTTTGATTTTGCTCTTGCTAAGAATCCAAATTTTCTTTTTCTCTTTAAAGTACTTGGTTGAAAAGTATTACCTCTACTTTTCCATCTTCTTTGTGAGATAAAACCAAACATAAGATTATTTGAAATCATTGGTTGAGCTAAAGTCAAAGAATTAGATACTGAACATGTCAGATTCGATTGATTTTTCAATAGCATACTGGTGGTGCTACCACTTTTGAGTACAGAAGGTGATTTCTTAAACAGAAACTGATTAACTAGTCTAGTTAAAAACGACATATTTGCAGGTATATTTTCTATATTCTTGTGCTCTTGTTAATAAAAGAATGCTTCTTTTATAATATGAAAACAAATTTTTGTAGTTTTAAAAACTCGATTTTTTCAAGTATAAAAAGTGCAAACCCTAATGCAATCCAGACACCGCGTGCAAACGGTTTAGGGCTTGCGATTTTGTTTTGCAATCGCGAAAAAACAACAAAACAAAACAAACAGAAATTTATTTATAAAATGAAAAGAATCAAAATAATTATAAGAAATAGCTATGTCCAATAATACTAATCGCAGTGATCATATAATGAGTAATATTGATAAAGAAAATAAAGTTTTAAATTATTCAAGTTTACAAAAACCGAGTTTCAATAATGGTTCCAATTTGAAAAAAAATTCAATCGATAGAAATAAATTAAAAATTGGTGGTAGATTACCATTAGCTTCAAAGGATAATATAAAGAATAATAATAATAATAATGAAAAAAATTCATTTAAAAACAAATTATTAAATCATGGTCCCATTTTGAAAAAATATAATTCATTACAACAACGAAGTTCAAGTGGATTAGGTCTTGGTTTAACTAATTCAAATGTTGCAAAGATGAAAAGTCTTGTCTTGAAAGATCAGATTGAAGAAAGTAGTGAAGAAGATGATGATGATACAAATTTAAGTTTAAAATTAAAGGATGCTTTAAGTCGACGTGATAATGATAATGTAAATGTTAGTGGATTATTTGCTAAGAATGGTTTAAACGATCTTATTGATCAAAATGATGATGATGATGATGATGAAATAGAATTTGTTTCAATGAAACAAAAGGAATTACCTTATATTCCAGATGGATATAATTCAATTAATGATGATGATATGATCAAATTACAAAAGTTTAATCCAGATTCTATATTTGATGATTCTTATGAAAGAGAGGAAGAAGATAATATAAAACTAATGAAGTTAAATGATATATACAATAGTGAGGAGGATGATGATGAAACAAGGAAAAAAAGTAGATATAATAATACTAAATTCAATGGATATAAAGAGAATAATATACTGGGAGATTTGGAAAAGAATGGAGATGAATTAATTGAAATAGATTCGATATATGATGGGGAAGGGTTAGATGCAGAAGATCTTAAGGATTTACTGAATTGAAGGGCGATAGTGGATATTTTCCTGCTGCATTTTGTTTATATTTACATATCATCACATATAGTTTATAAGCAATTCAGTATCTTTGCTTAGATTGTATTGTATCTGATATGACATTTGGATAACAAATGTCAAGATGAAACCTCTTTGGTTACCACAGAGACTATCGCGTTCTCGTAGTTACTCAAAGAGTGAAAGAAATTTGCTCACCAAAGAATTAAGACATTAAACAGCTTTAACGTGTAGCCATCGACCAGCGACGACTCGAGAGTGTTACAGTTACAATCCACTCACTCACAGCATTCCAACCATACCAAAACCATCGTGAAATCACATGTGAAAGCGTAGTTCTCATCGGTTTTCCTTTGCACAGTTGCAACGAAATTCTTTGTTAATTGACTCGTTGCCATGCAAAAAATGTCTTTGTTTCTCACCACAAAAAAGACAAACATTAAACTTTTTGATAGCTGTGACAACAAAATCTTCAGCAATTTCAATCAATCATAATATGCTCAAATTTGCGTCTCATCTTCATATATATACTTTTTAATTTTCTCATGACTGATTTTACACTCTCTACGTACAACCCATTTTCTCAAACTATATAAACACATCACATTTCAACCATTTCACACTTGACATAATGCTCTCATTCTACTTTTACATTACATCTTCTTTCTTATAAAAAAATCATTAACAAGAAATCTTAAAAACATTATCAAACTTTTACAGATTTACATTTAAATAATAACTCATTTTCTTTCAAAAAGCAACTAACCAGATCTTCATACTTTATAAAAACATTATTGAAACAATAAAAATTTTCACTAATTAAAAAGATACAAAAGCAAAACAAATAAAAACAAACAAACAAGCAAACAACTTATTCCTACTTAAAAAATGACCGAATCAGAAATTATAAATTCAAATTCAAACAATACTTCATCCTTCTGCAATTTTACTCCTGCACCAAAATTAACTTCTTCTGATATTAATCAAAATGTCATATGCGCAAAATATGCTATTAGAGGTTCAATTTCGATTAAAGCTGAACAATTAGAAAAACAAATCGAACAAAACCCAAATTCTTTACCATTTAATAAAATTATTAATGCTAATATTGGTAATCCACAACAATTAAAACAAAAACCATTAACTTTTTCAAGACAAGTTATTTCATTATTACAATATCCTGATTTATTGAAAAATAAAGAAGCTCTAATTGAAAATAAAATATTCTTTAAAGATGCCATCGATCGTGCAGAAATTTTATTAAAGGATATCGGTTCCGTTGGGGCATATTCAGCTTCCCAAGGTGTCTTAACAGTAAGAGAATCAATTGCAAATTTCATTTCAAAGAGAGATAATGAACCCTCAAATCCAAATGATATCTTTTTAACTGCAGGTGCTACTGAAGCTGCAACATATTTACTTTCAATTCTTTGTAAAGGTCCAAATAGTGGTGTTCTAATTCCAATCCCACAATATCCTTTATATACTGCAACTTTAGCTTTAAAGAATACAACTCCTTTACCTTATTATTTAGATGAAGAAAATAATTGGTCAACTAATGCTGTTGAAATTGAAAGAGTCGTCATCGATGGTATTCAAAGAGGTATTAAACCAACTTTAATTGTCATCATTAATCCAGGTAATCCAACTGGTGCAGTTTTATCTCAAGATACAATCGCACAAATTTTACGTATAGCTGCAAAATATGGTATTGCTGTCCTTGCTGATGAAGTCTATCAAGAAAATATTTATTTCGAAGAATATAAATTTCATTCTGTTAAGAAAATATTAAGAAATTTACAACGTCAATTCCCAGGTAATTTTGATAACGTTCAATTAGCTTCCTTACATTCAACATCAAAGGGTGTCTGCGGTGAATGTGGTCAAAGAGGTGGTTATATGGAGGTCATTGGATTTAATGAAGATATTACTCAAGAATTATTAAAATTAGCTTTTATGACTGTTTGTTCTGTAGTGACAGGTCAAGCAATGATGGAAATTATGGTTAATCCACCAAAATTAGGTGATGATTCATATAAAGTAGATTCAATGGAAAGAATAAATATTCATAATCAAATGAAAGAAAGAGGTTTTAAACTTTATGAAATTTTTAAAAATTTAGAAGGTATCGAATGTCAAAAACCACAAGGTGCAATGTATCTTTTCCCAAAACTATTATTACCTGAAAAAGCAATCTTAGAAGCTAAACGATTAAATATGTTACCTGATGAATTTTATTGTCATGCTTTATTAGATGCAACTGGTATTTGTACTGTTCCAGGTTCAGGTTTTGGTCAAAAGAAAGGTACTTATCATATAAGAACTACATTTTTAGCACCTGGCACAGAATGGATAAAACAATGGGAAATATTTCATCAAAGATTTTTTAACAAATATCGTGATTAATTAAAATTTTTTACCATTTTTCTATACTAATATATATATACATATGATGCATTTTATACATAATGAATTAAAATTTTTTGTGCTAAAGTTAAAAAAAATACAAGTTTTATACTTCTCTTGAAGGATCAACTGGTTCCATTTTCACTTTTTTCGAATTGACAGATTCATTCTCATAATGGTTAGTTTCAAATGTTTCACTATCTGGAACTTCAGTTGATCCATCAAGTTGACGTTTATTTGAAGTATCATTATCCATTGAATTATCAATTTTATTCTCACCATTAACAGTATTCTTAAGTGTTTCTGGAGAATGATCCGAATTGCTATCATTATCTTCAGTAAATAATGTTTTTGGCCTCTCAGATAAAACAAAATTATCTATATTTTCTTTTGAATTATTAATTTCATTGTTATTTATATCTTTTTCAGAACCAAAAAGATCTTCATTTTCATTTTCACTCTCTGAAGTAAAAAGTTCACCTTCATTTTCTGTCTTTTGTGCTTGTCGTCTAGTCTCTTCATCAATTTCTAAATAAATTAAACCATCACCAATCTTTATAACACTATCTGATTTAGCATCATTTAATATTTTATTACGTTTTTCTTCAAATTTTGTATCAAGATCTTCAATATCATTACAAAGCATAACACTCGGAATACCATTTGCACCTCTATTATAATGTCTATTAATATATGCCGTACAATGTTTTAAACACATATTCCAATCAGAAATACAATCATTTTTATTTCTTCTTAAAAGTTTCTTGATTTGAATTAACCCTCCTGTATGAAAATGATTTGGTTTACAAGTTCCTAATCCAATTTTAATGTGATAATTATGTGCAATATGTTCACAAATATCAAACATATCTTGCCAATTTAATGATGAAGTTTCTATAAATATTGGTTGCCTTATTAATTTTAAAAAAAATTCTGCTATTGTCTTTACTAATCTTTTAAATTTTGTATTCTTTAATGGAACAATCCAAATATATCTTGAATAATAATCTCTTGCATATATAATATGAGAATATTTACCTTCAATCTTTATACCATTAAATGGAACTTCAATTACTTCAAGATGGATTCTTTCAAGTGGTAAACAACTCTTGTACATATTTATTCGAATATCATGATGTGTAAAAGGTGTTACTTTCATCTCAGGATTACATCCAGAACAAAATTCTAAAGCATTTGTTATTAATGATCTAGAAATATTAGAATAAAAATCACCTAATGATCTATGAATATTTTTAGTAGATGCATGATCGTTCATTAAATGACATCCTAAAATCATATCATAAACTAAAATAGGATCACATACAGCTCTATCTTTTCTTAAATGATCTCTTATTATGTTATTTTTATCTACATAATATCTTCTTTTCATTCTAAGAAATTTTGTCTCTAATAATGGACCCATTGGTTTGTTAGTAACTAAAGCTAACGTTTCAACACTTACATTATTCGTCCTAACAAGTTCATATTCATCTTCAGTTAAAGGACCAAATCTTTCTCTCATATATTTATTAATTATAGTTTCACCTTTTTTCAAAAAATTTCTACTTACATTATCTTCTTTATTAACATATTTACAACAAGGTACACCTAATAATGGAACATTTAAAATACCTTTATTTGAAATTGGAAATACATAAGGTCGACCTGTACTATCTTTTATGCAAAATTCACTGGATCTTTCAACGTTATTATTTGGTAATTCATCATCATCATCATCATCTGAATCACTTTCATTACTTTCATCATCTCTATCTCTATCTCTATCTTCACTATTGGGATTATTTTCATTATAACTTTGAGTTTGTTCTTCTTCATTGAGTTCGAAACCTTTAAGTTGATCAGATCTTTGATTATCATCGTCATCATCTGACACATTCAATCCATCAAATAATTTATCAGTCGGATTTCTTAAATTTTGATCAGAACTCATTATTTTATTGAAATTGCCAAAGTATGCTTTTTCCTTATTATTTATAAAATAAATATAATATTTTTTTTACAGATATTTAATTTTATTTAAAGTTTTATTAATTTAAGTTTTTCAATAGTTCATCAAATTTTTTTTTCAAATTATAATTTTTCACTTTGCGGAAAATTTATATCTCGATGAAATAAAGATATTTTACATAAATATACTATATATAATTAATGAAACTATTGATGTTTCTTTTCATTGTCTGTGTTAGTCTTTTTTATTCTTGAACTAGATAAAGTCACTAATAACCATGATGGTAACCAACCAATGCAAATAACAAACCAAGTCCAACAATCAAGATTCTTCCAGGCAGATACTAATCTATAAAAAATATCCATATTTTTCAATTCAGGTTCAAATACTTGACTAAAAGCGAATGTTGCAATAAATGGATTAGAAAATAATAATAAAATTACATTTTTTAAATTTGATGATTCTTTAATTAATGTCATTGGGAAAGCCATTATACCAATACCAAAGGCTAATGGGAAATTTACCATTAATAAAGAAGTCATTATAAGACTAAAAGAAAGATATGCAAATACTCTTAGTCTATGAGTTAATGATTCATGCATAAATGGTAAAATATTAAATGGTAATAATGGTAACATAGCACATATAACACTTGGTACGATAAGTACGATTGGATTTGTAAAATGTAAAAAAAGTTGGGAAATAGAGAAAGATAGCAATATACACATTGACCAAATTGCCATTGAAATCAAACTATCTCTATTGAAAAATGATTTGCTTGAATGTGAATGATTTAATAAAGAATTTAATGAGGCAACTGCATACGAAACTGATATTATAACGGCACTTGGTAAATAACTACTTATAGAAACAAATCTTTTAGGAGCTAACATCAAATAAAAGAAAAATGATTGATGAAATTTTTCTAATAAATTATTAATAGATCTAAACATTGCTTCTGAAACACGTCCAAATGTAGTAATATCAATTTTACCTTCAGTACCACATGCTTTCAAAGTAACAGCTTGAACTCTCCAACCACTGAAAGCTTCATTACCATGAACTTTTTTAGTACCAGAAAGTGCTGAATTCTTAATACCTAAAAATAAAGTCTTTAATCTTGACCAATAATTGTTTTCTTCTAACTCTTCCTTTGGCAGGTTATTAAAAGACACTTTCATACCTTCATGTTCAGTAATTGAAACTGCGATATTTAATAAATCTAAATTAGGTAATTCCCCATTTAATCCATTATATTCTATTTCAACATATTCAAAAAAATCACTTGAACTTGGATAATCTAAAACTACTGCAGCTTCTAATGACCCTCCAGTTAAATCTAATGAAGTATGATAAGCTTTAACCCATGATCTTAATGCAGAATTTGGATTTTCACTAAACACAATAATCAAATTTTTCGACCAAATTGGCCAACGAGAAAAATATCTTAAAAGAGTTATTGCTAGGGATACACCACCTACATTAAATTCATCATCTGCATTAAACCAAGGAGCGGCTAAGACAATTGCCTCTGTACCATCTCCTCTTGGAGAATGTACAATACCATATAATGTATCATTAGTGGCATCATTCTTGTATATACTTGTCTTGACACCAAAATCTTCTAACCATTCTGATACTAATGCATTTCTCTGTTGAGAAGTATAATTTAAATTTGGAAATTCTTCAATTTGTGAACGATAACCTCTTAAAATATTCCATTCAGATTCTCTAAAATAACTATACGCTTGTGATGGCATTAAAGCATTTTCCGATATATATGTTCTTCTGTATTGTCCATCCATTGGTAAAATCAGTATCATAACAAAACTGATTACGATTAATAATTTAGATAATTTAGGTAATTGTTTGATAACTTTAGGTAAGAAACCTATAACCACTAATCTTCTTTGAAGATGTTGAAGTAAACCCATTGTGAACGCTCTCCTAGGCCGGATAAAACACGATTTTACTTAATAGCTGGAACTCTAAACAAGCTGAACTCAACAATATATATATTTGGCCCTACAGTCTTGTTATTTGTTGTGAATGAAGCCGTTGATTGTTGATTGTTAAATTTCCACGTCGTCACAGAAACTGTTTTTTTCCAGTGCTGTCCGAAGTTCGCCCGGGCTGTTTCCGGTCGGTGTCAAGAAGTTTCGAGCATCGAAAATTGTGAAAGATTCAAGATTTGAAGATATTGAGAAAGTGATGAAGTGGTGTGGAAGGTTGGATCCGTGGGAAACGTTTGTGTGTTTGGGATTCTGCTTGCTCTTTGAACATGTTGTCAAATGAAAATGAGTACTACGTCGGTGTGGATGTCGGCACTGGATCTGCAAGAGCATGTGTTATCAACAGGAAAGGTGACATATTAGCACTGGTAGAGAAGAAAATTGCTAGGCAAGAATTGATACCAGATCATATTACTCAATCGTCTACTGAAATATGGAAATCCGTGTGTTTTTGTGTTAGAAACGCTGTTAGAGAATCAAAAGTTGATGCAGATTATGTTCGTGGAATTGGCTTTGATGCTACATGTTCATTAGTTGTAATTGATGAAACTGATTGTACTCCCATTGGAGTGGGTCCTGAATTCTTAAATAACGATCAAAATATCATTTTATGGATGGATCATCGTGCCATTCAAGAAACTAAAGAAATCAATTCTACAAATGATAAATGCCTACAATATGTAGGTGGTAAAATGTCAGTAGAAATGGAAATACCAAAAATTAAATGGCTCAAAAATAATTTGGCTAAGGAAACTTTTGAAAAATGTAAATTTTTTGATTTGCCAGATTTCCTAACATTTAAAGCAACGGGGAAAGACACAAGATCTTTTTGTTCTGCTGTTTGTAAACAAGGGTTGTTACCATTAGGTGTTGAGAATTCTACTGAAGGATGGTCAAGAAATTTTTTAACTCAAATAGGTTTAGAGGAACTAACTTGTAATAATTATTCAAAAATAGGTGGTCCTGTTAAGAACCATGATAGGAATTTTATCAGTGCAGGTGATTATATTTCACCGTTAAACAGCGATTCATGTAAAGAATTGGGTTTAACAAGTAATTGTATTGTTAGCTCAGGAATTATTGATGCATATGCTGGTTGGATAGGTACTGTAGCTGCAAAATGCGAAGATTCCCTTAAATCAAAAAATAACAATCCTATAAACGCAATTGGAAGATTAGCAGCTATTGCTGGAACATCTACTTGTCATATATTGTTATCTGAAACACCTATTTTTGTCAAAGGTGTATGGGGACCATATAGAGATGTTTTAATTAAGGATTATTGGTGTGCAGAAGGTGGTCAAAGTTGTACTGGTGCATTATTGGCACATGTTTTACAGACACATCCAGCATATAAAGAGTTATGTGAAAAAGCTGATTCCAAGAAAATCTCAAAGTTCGATTTTTTGAATTTATTATTAGAGGACCTTGTATTGAAAAGAAAAGAACGTTCAATATTAACATTAGCAAGACATTTATTCCTATATGGTGATTACCATGGTAATAGATCTCCAATTGCTGATCCAAACATGAGAGCTGCTATTATTGGTTTATCAATGAATACTTCAATTGAAGATTTAGCACTTATCTATTTAGCATCTTGTGAATTTATTTCTCAACAATCAAGACATATTATACAGACCATGAAAGAATTTGGACACGACGTGAAAACAATATATATGTCCGGTGGACAATGCAGAAATAAACTTTTAATGACACTATTGGCTGATGCAACAGGTTTACCAATTGTTATTCCTCGTTATATTGATTCAGCAGTAGTATTTGGTTCAGCTCTTATGGGTGCAGCAGCATATAAATCATATATGGAAAAGACGGAAATCCAACAGTTATGGACTGTTATGCAAGAAATGACAAGTGTTGGCAAAATTATTTATCCTAAGGATGAAAATAGTCCAGATAGAATTCTTTTAAATATAAAATATAAAATATTTTTAGATATGGCGAACAAACAAAGAGAGTATCGAGCTTTAGTTGACCAAGTCGAAAATATATGATACATATCAAAAACATTTTTTTAAGTCCTTTTAATGTCAAAAGTAAAATCTTATTTTTAATGAAAAAGCTTATATATCTATCAAAAAAGCTAAATTTATAGTAAATTTATAATAAGCATCACCTTATTTAATGAAAAAAAAAAACAAAAAAAAAAAACAAAAACAAAAAAAA
>JAMSGN010000007.1:0-81451 GCA_030462905.1 Jamesozyma gamospora
AATAATAATAATAATAATAATAATAATAATAATAATAATAATAATAATAATAATAATAATAATAATAACTCAAGTAGTATACGAGATAATTTACAATTTGATGTTAAAACTTCTCTAATTGATATTAATTTAAATAATTTAGAAAAAATCAATAGTAATAATAATAATAACAATAATAGTAATAATAAAACCATTTTTAATAATGAAGATATTATGAATATGGAAGATGATTATTTATATTATGATGATTCACTAAATTCAAAATTAGATAATTTATTACCTGATAATAATAATTTATTAAATAATGAAAACGCAAAAATTATATTTGATAATGAATTTTCTGATGATGAGGAATTAGATGATGATGATAATAATGAATTCGATATTAATGAAGATGATTTAAATTTTAATTTAACAACAAATTATATAGATAATCAATTTAATCTTATCTATTCAAAAAATAATAATGATAATATTAAATTTAGTGGAGATTTAAATGATATTATTTTAAAAAATAATAATATTAATATTGATGATGATGACAACGATGATATTGAAAATGAAAATGATAATGATGATTTATTGATTGAAGATGATTTAATAGATAATAATATTACTAATAATAATGGGTTATCCATATTTGATAATACAAATAATAATACAACTATAATTAATATTAATAACTTTAACAAGACAAATAATAATTTAGTTGTTACAAATGAAGAAATTAAAGAATTAAGAAGATCTCAATCAATAACGTTAAAACATAAACCAAAAATTTTAAATAATTTATCATCATCATTAAAACAATCAAGATTAACAAAATCATTATCTTCAATAAATAATAATACTACTAATACTAATACTAGTAACAATAATGATAATCCTAATTTTATCGTCAATACTATTGAAAAAAATAATAAAGATAAACATATAAATAGTAATAATAATAATAACAAAAATAATAATGTTGTTATTATAAAAGAATCAAATAATAAATCCAACATTTCATCATATTCTTTAGAAAATTTATCATCTTCAATAAAATCAAAAACATCAAAAATTAATAATACAAATAATCATGATTTAGATGAAACTGAAATTTATACATGTCGTTTAGTTAATCCAATAACAAAAGAACCATGTAATGCTCAATTTTCAAGATCTTATGATTTAACAAGACATAGAAATACAATTCATGCAAAACGTAAAATTGTATTTCGTTGCTCTGAATGTATTAGATCACTTGGTAAAGATGGTTATGATAAAACTTTTTCAAGATTAGATGCATTAACAAGACATATTAAATCAAAACATGAAAGTTTAACAATTCAACAACGTCAAGAAGTAACTAAATATGCTAAAGAAAATATTGGCTACGTTATGGGTTAATCAATGGGTTTTTTTTTTATTTTTTCAATTTAAAGGAATTTTATTTTGCATTATCTATATATATATATATTCATATTATTTAATTATATATATATATACTTAAAATATACATATATATAAAATAATAATTATTATAGAGAAAACATTTAAACTAACTCATGATAACAAAATCTCAAACGATGATCTTACGAATTTTACTTTAAAATACAAAAACAGAAACTAACTTTTATAAAACCTATATGTATAAAATATCTATAAATTCAAAAGAAATCACATATAGACACTTTAATCTATTTTGTTTGCTTACTCTTCATTATAATCAATTGCTGCATCCCAAAATCTTGTCTCTAAAGCACAAACGTCACCAAATATAGTAACAATTCTATCTAATTCATATTGATTCTTACATTCATAAGCAATATCATTTAACATTTTTTTACCTAAATTCATATCATCATCAAAAAGAATTTGACTATAAACATTCATCCAATCTTCATATAAACTACCTTTTGGTAATTTAATTTCATTATTCTTTGCAAGAAAATTTGTTGCTGCAACACCATAACCTAACATACATGGTAATAAACAAGAGACAACTTCAGTATATGTACCTCTTAAAGCAACATCATCCATATAACGTAAATAATCAATTAAAGCTTTACCTCTAAAAATTTCATCATCATTTTCCCAAGTAAAATTAAACCATTTTCTTAAACGTTCACGATGAATTTTACAACCATTATCAATTAATTTAATGACTTCAACTTCATTCATTATCTTTGATAAATTTTTTGATTTTGCACCACTAATTAAATGAATTGATGCAAAATGTTTTAAATATAAATAATCTTGTTCAAGAAAAAATTTAAATTTTGTCATTGGTAATTTTGCTTGTGAAACTAAATCAACAAATGTATGTGTTGTATATGAAATCCAATGTGGTTTAACATAAGGATGATTAATAATAAAATTGAAGAAATCATTTTTTGGATTAAAATTAATTTCTTTTGGAATCTTTGGAAATAATATTTGACCTTTAAAGTTTTGTTCTTCAATCATTTGAATCATTGGAATATTAAAATTATATGAAAAATTTAAATTATCGATTGATGAGGATAACAATATAACATTTTGTAAATATTCAATGGCAGCATAAACTGATTGTGATAATGTGTAATTATTAGCAATATTTGCTGCAATAGTTGTTGATAAAGCAGAAATTAAATTTTTTGGTAATTTAATATTTGAATCATAAATTGTAAATTGTTCAGTCTTTTTTTCAAATAATATATTTTTAGTAATATTATTATCGGTAAGAACATTAGTTAAGAGTACATTACTTGATAAAATTTCATTATTAATTTTATTCATAATTTCAATAGCATCAGAAACATTTTTAACTTTATCAATTTTGAAAAAATTTCTACAATTTGAAATATCGATGACAAAAATTGGAACATTTGAAAATTTTATTTCTTTAATAATTTGGATATCAGTTAATGATAAGACTTCATTATCATCACTATCAGAAATAATACAATTTTTTTCATTATCATTATTATTAGTTAATAATGATTTAATTAAATTGCATTCATCTTTGTTAATTTTATTAAATTTAATAATTTTAATATCATTATCATTAGATTTATTAGAAATTTCTTTGAAATTAATTAAAGATTTTTCAGAATTTTTAATTATTGTTTTTGAAATACATTTATTTGCAGTTAAAATTTTATTATCAATATCAATATTTTTTAAATTTGAAATTGTTAAAACTTGTGGAATTTTTTTATCTTTTTCTAAGATTAAATATGGAGATGGTGTATTTATCTTTACAGTAACGATTTCTCTTGTCATAGGTATTATTATTATTTAAGTAGATCGTTTATATGAAAAAAGGTTATAATTACAAAAACTGAAATAAACTTTGAATAAATCTTACTATATATATGTAAAAGATATCATTGTAAATTTAAAAATTTATAGTAATTATTTAACTAAACGATGATATCTTAGATTTATAAAAGCTAAAAGTTTCCTATCAATTTTTAAATTATTATAATTATATTATTTAATTATGAATAATATAAATTATTAATTAGATGAACTTTAATAACATGATGATTAACGTTGCTATACGAGTCATGTTTGACAAACAGATATGTTTTTTTGCCTTATGAAATTACATTAATGGGGTCCTGAATTTATCAATTTAACTGGATTAAAAATTGATGTTAAAAAGCGCTATACAAAAAAAACAATAAAATGAAAATTATAGATTCTTTGAATTGCATTTTTTATAAAATATTATTAATAAATTTATATTTATTGTAATGTTAATCATCTATATTATTTTAAAAAATTTATCAATATATCTCAATGAATATTTGTAGTACATATATATATATATATATTAATATCATTTCTTCAAATAGAAAAAAGAATAAAATTTTTTTTTGGATTCTTGTTTAATTAAATTAATAATTTGTTGTTGTTGTTTTTTTTCTCTATCTTTTTTGATAAACTATAATGACTGAAGGTTTAAAATGCAAAATTTAATGTTGTAATAATGAAAGAAAATAATGTTTTTGATAAACTTCATCATTTTAACTACGGAAACAATCTAATTCTTCAATCATATCAGGAATGTTTTCCATTGGGACATTATTATAAGTAATTTGATAAACAGCTTCAAATAACGGGAATTCAGTAATTAAATCACAAGTTTGTAACCATTCGTGAACTTCTTTACAAGTAATGATACCTTGAGCAGATTGACCATTTAATAATTCTTTTTCAGCTTCTAAAGCACTTTTACCTGATTTGGCCATTAATTTACCAACTTTAACATTTCTACCACCTGAACAAGTAGTAATTAAATCAGCAACACCTGCAGATTCTTGATAATATGTTTCGACTCTAGATTCTGGGAAAAACATTTGACCGAATTTAATAATTTCACCTAAACCAACTCTTTGAATGGCAGCAGAGGCGTTATTACCCCAACCTAAACCTTCAACGAAACCACAACCTAAAGCTACGACATTTTTTAAAGCACCGGCAACAGAGATACCAGCGACATCATCGATGACACTAACGTGGAAATAAGGTCTATGGAATAAAGCTTTTAAGACTTTGTGATCGATATCAAGACCTTCACCTCTAAAATCATCAGGAATGTGATAAGCAACGGTAGTTTCGGACCAATTTTCTTTAGCAACTTCGGTTGCAATATTGGCACCAGATAAAGCACCACATTCGATACCTAATTCTTCTAAGACATAAGTTGATAATAATTGACAACCATTTTTACCGACTTCAAAACCTTTTAAACAAGAAATGGCACGAACGTTTGAACTAACATGACCTTTTAATTGTGCAACAATTTTTGATAAAAATTGATGTGGAATGTTAAAGATAATAATATCTACATCTTTGACGGAATCTAATAAAGATGGAGTAGCGACTAGATTTTCAGGCAATTTAATGTTTGGTAAATATTTAACATTTTCATGATCTGTATTTATTATATCAGTTAAATTTTTACCATCTATTTGTTCTTGGAAGACCCACATTTTAACTTCAGTGGCAAAAAGTTGTGGATTTAATGCAGCGTTTTCAGAGACAACTTTTGCGATAGTTGTACCCCAGTTACCAGAACCGATGACAGCTATTTTAAAAGGATGATCTAATGCTTTAAGGGAGGAAGTAGAACTACTTCTTTTAATTGAAGAATTTAAAATATCGGAAGTTTGATTTAATCTATCTGAAGCAGCCATATTTAATTTGATTTATTTAATATTAATGTGTGTTGTTATTGTTTTTTTTAATTCCTATTAGTATCAATAAAAGAGAATTGATGTTATGTGGTTATTTATGAAGGGAGAAAAAAAGAAATTAATAACTGAGCTAAAATGAAAATATTTCCAATTGAAAGAAAATCAAAGGTTTATATAATAAAGATGAAGGTTATCAAGAGTGTAAAAAATATTATTGAAATAAAATATGGGCCACCAGAAAAAGCAAATTCCATGACGCAGCTGAAACGCGTGCGATGTTTTCTGTGCCAGCTGGGGACACTCCGTGAAGCGGAGCTGGACCCCTCAGACGCGCCCGCAGCCGGCCGGCAGAGACAAAACCTGCACGGCACCGGTTGTCCCACACCCACACCCCCGGGGTCGTATTTTTTGTCTCTGGGCCAAAAAAGAAGCAGCGGGCAGGCAGGGTCACCTTTTTTTTTTGTCCAACATTTTGTGTTGCTACGAAAACAGAATATCCATTCGAGTTAATCAGAATTCTTTGCTACAGACTAAAAGCAGATCAGGGCAACACCGCCGATGGCCCGGCCCCTTTTTTTCTTGTTTGGCGCAGCCGCCTCCGAAAACCTCACCTGACAAGTATTTCACCGCACAGTGTTTCTGTCTGCGGGTATCATCCACACGTCCAAACAGAAATTCCGATTTTTTTTGGAGGCATCACCAAACGATTTTGAATGACACTATTATTTAACATACTGACTCACTTTGAAGAGGGATGAACCTTGTTTATGACTACATATTTATCATTTTTTTGCTATACTTGGACGTACCAAACAAAAATTAATTTTTACTTTTCTTGATTAGTCTGTCTAAATTTAGGAAATCTTGAATAAAATTCCATTGTAACACTAAGATGCAAGTCATTCAATCTGACTAAATAAGGCATTTCATTCTCCGATCATTTTTTTTCAAGAAAGATTATCGAAAAAATGTCACTCATTCACTTATCTGTGTATCTAACCAAGAAACATAACTTTAAGTTTGTTTTTGTCCCTGTGTGTCCCAGCGCCAAAAATACTTGTTTTCTTAAATCTCAACAATTGAAATTTGTTCAAAAAAATTGAAAAAAACGGCACGTGCTGTGAAAAACGTGCAGGCGGGTAAGCAGTTACGAATCTGTTATTGTTTTTCGGAAAGGTCAAAAATTACGTGTTACATAACAAAACACGTCATGTTCAATCAAGTGGCTTTGCCCCGTTTGGGTAAGGTTCACGAAAAATTAACCAAATAACGCATAGTTTAAATTCAAAGTATTACATAATCTAACGTATCTCATGCATGCTCAAAAAGGAGAAACATTATCCAACTTAATATTCTAAAAACATAAACAAATATGTTTGTGTCAAAGAGTAAAAGCAAACAGGGTCGTTTTCCAGAGTTATGACGTATTTTCTTTTTTTTATGATGTGCAGGTGCCTGTGGGGATCCGCGTCTTTTAAACATGTCGCAATACGTCATCTTCAGTTTTCAGCCGTTTTTCTTCTCCTTTTTTTCTTTCTCAGTGAGAAATTCTCACTATCGATGAAAAAATCCTTCAATTAAAGGGGTGTTTCCGCTTATAGTAATCATTACAGGTAACATAACAAAAAGAAACTTGAAAATTGCAGAAATTCAAATCTTAATCACATCATATTTTCCCTTATTATCGAATGTGCCGATTGACGTACTATTAACAGAAGTAGTAATCGTAATGATAGTTTAATCGTGTATTGGGTAGCGTTTATCTAGGTTAGTAAAATTCTCAAGACTTTAAAAACAATAAAAACTGTTTATAATAAACTTTCTTTTTTTTTTGCCTTCAATTTGAAATATTGAAAATACTTGAGATTTAGCATTTCCTTGATTTCTATAAAAGTTTAATGTTCATTATGTTCTTAAAATATTAATGTTATCATACCTTACGAATTATTTTAATGTTTTATATAAATGTTTTACTTTTTAAGAAAGAAAAAAAAACATAAATTTAAATAAACTTCCTTTAAGCTTTTTAATTTTTTTAAATAATAAATCATTATATATACTAAAAAAAACAACATTCTTTTACATTTTAAAATCTTCTAATCTACTTAAAACATCATTCGTTAATTCTTCAATCTTATCATTTGAAACGTTTCCCTGTTTATTTCCAAACTTAACTGCATTTTTAATCAAATCTTTAATGAAAAATTGTGAAACAATAACAGGTTTATAAAATGTACAATTTAAAATTTCATTACACGTCCATCTTTTATTTGGATCTCTTAATAAACAATTTTTAATTAATTCTAAAATTGACCTTGGAATTATTTCATCTTTATTAGTTCTTTCAGAAAAATTTATTTTAACATCTGAATTCATTATAGCCAATAATCTATCTTGTCCTTGAAATCCAGCATACGGAGGTTTACCATAAATCATTTGATATATTATACATCCACATGACCAAATATCAGAAGGTTTACCAACTTTCCATCTTTGTTTTTGTTTTTCTCTTTCATTATAATTATTATTATTACCATCTTCATTATTATTATTATTATTATTCATCATTATTAATGCTTCTGGTGCCATATAATTTGGTGTACCAATCTGTGTTTCTCTATAAATGTTAACTGTATGATCAGGAACTGCATTTGCAATACCAAAATCAATAATTTTTAATATACCTTTAACAATAACAAAATTTGCCGGTTTCAAATCAGAATGAACAATATCTGAATCATGAACTACTTTAACACATTTAATCATTTCTCTTGAATAATATCTAATAAATTCAATATCTAAAGGATCTTTAATTCGTTGATTTAATATTTGTGAAAGATCAAAATCACCACATTCCATTATTAAATATAAATTACCTTGATTCATTTCATAATCAAATAATTTTACAACTCTTTTATTATTTGATAATTTATTTAATAATTCAATTTCACCTTTAAAACCATCAATCGACATATCATCAAATTCATCAAATAAAACACGTTTCAATGCAAATATTTTATTATTTGGTCCTTTAACTTTATAAACTTTTGAAGATCCACCTCTACCTAATAATTCAATTCTCTCATATTTTTTATTATTAACTTCAATGCTTAGATTATTATTACTATTATTATGTTGTATTATTGGTTCTTTAATGGTAACACTTTTCTTAATTACAACTTCTTCTGTCTTTTTATTTGAATTCCCTTTATTTGGTGACTCTTTTTTATTTACATTTATACTAGATAATACTTCTCTTTTAATTTTATTATTTTGATCATTATGTTGAACATTTTTATTTTCTTTATTATAATCATCCATATTAAATTTAAGCATATAATCTTTTGACGAACTATGTTTTCTAGCTGCAGTTCTTCTAATTTCATCTTTTCTCTTCTCAAAATATACTTTTGAAATGTTGGGTAATTCACTTGTGGGTAAATTATGTTTTTTCAAATATTGTAAAGGATTCAATTCTCCAAATTCTATATCAGAATAATTTTTATCATTATCTTGTTCCGTCGGTTGTGAATCAAAAACTGTATTTCTAGCTTCTTCTTCAACATCAAGGCTAAGATTCGAAAATGTTCTCTTCGCAGGTCCTAATTTATTCATTCGGCTAGTATTTAATAACCTTCGTCTTCTTCTTTCTGTAAATCGTGCTGTGGCATCATCTCTTATAGTTTGTTGCATTAATTTAATCTTTTCAAAAGTATTTTCATTACCAAATTCTTTTAATTCAGTCGCAGTTTCTGCTGTAAACGATTGTGATTGTAATTGAGTTTGTGTTTGAGTTAAACTTTTTCTTAATTTATATCTTGAAGATATGTCCTCAGATACTCCAAATTTTCCTTCTCCATGTATTATATTCATACTTGTCATACTTGTAGGTCTATTATTTGATACAGTTTGAGCAAATATAGAAGAATGAGATGATTGTTCCTCGCCTTTATTTTCATTATCATATGATTCATTTACAGGATATCTATTTTTATTATTGTTTTCTAATAATGCTGATGCAAAATTACTAAGTTTAGGTGGTCCAATATTATCATCATCATCATCCAAATAATTGTTAATGCCAAACGTAGACTCTCGAGAAATAATACTTCGTGACCTAGAAGGATGTGTATATTTTGACATATGTATCTCTTCTTCTTTTAATATATTTCTATAGATTTAATTAATGTAGTTTCGTGATTTTTTTATATATTAAATTTTGTTTTTGTTTTTGTTTGTTTTTGTTTATCTGCTTTTAGATGTCCACAGAAACTGTAAGTACGGGTAACAAATTTCGATCTCATCGCTTGAAATTTATTGCCCATCAAAATCATTGTATAGAATTAATTTGAAATGTAAAATTTAAATATTTATATATAGTCTTTTATGTTTTTATTTTTTACTATTTACGGTGAATTCTCTGTGGTTATCAGCTCTTATCCTAGACTTGGCATTATAGTCGTCACCGCTTGACCCACTCGTAGAAATTATGTACTGTTTAGGCATAAAACCTTTGGTTGATTGTAACGAAATAACAATTCGACAACTTTTGTCTGTATTTGCAAGATCTCTAATAAATTGGAATGTGCCATTATTTACTTTAGTAGAATCATCAAGTATACTAATATAAGCATTTGCAAAATGTATATGCTCATCACCAAAATTTCCTGCATAAATCAATGGATATTTCATTGTCAAAACTAAATCATCGCCGTATTTTTTACCTGTAGTTATAAAGCTAGAAATTTTAAGTTTAAGCAATTTATCATAATGCAAATTTGACGAATCATATGGGAAAAATTCCTTCCTTATATTTTGTTCGTTGTTATTAAAACATTCAATTATACGATTTTGAACAAATACAAAAAAACTGTCAACATCCCTAGGATCAGTTTTTAAGTTGATGGTTATTGAACTTGGAAATAAACGATACTGTAAAGAATTTAACGTTTTATATTTAATTCTTAAATAACTTTGTGGAAGTTTGTGCATTACTTGGGTATAAAAATTATTTGCTTTCCATTTTTTAAACTGAAATAGAAATATGGATAAAATTATTAATGGAAACAATAGGTTGAAAAGAATTGGAATAATCATAACAATACCAACCAAGGTCAAACATGTTCCAAGAAGTAACAAGGTCGGTGATACTTTAAGGATTTTAAAGCTAGGTGGTGGTGTTTGTGAGCCATTACCATTGTTGTTCATTTTGAGGCGATGGTTTTGATGAAAGTGTCTGCGAGTTGTCAACAAATGCGTATTAGCTTTGCTCGGAGATACATTAGCAGGATTATCAATGGTTAAAACGTTGTTTGTATTTCTATATGGATATCTTAGTTGAAATGAATCATTTCTTGTTGCTTGATGAATTAAGGGATAATTGACTAATGGAGTTTTGAATAATGAACTAGTTAATATTGGGTTTAGTATTCTCGAAGCAAAACTTCTTTTCGAAAATTTTTTACCAATTGAGATAATTGGACTTTTTCTTAGAAGCATGATGTTTTTCTACTGTGTAATAATGTAACAGCTTGAGTGATAACGAGGTAAATCTTTTTTCATGCTCGCCTTTTAAACTTGATGCTGAATAAAAAGTTGTTGAATTCCAAAAAGATAAAATGCAAAACCATATATTTATGTAAGCATATGACTACTGTGAAAAAAAAGAGATTGAACATGAAAATAGGGTGTTTAGATTAAATGGTAATTTATTTGACATTTTTACATCATGTATGAATCATATTATTTTGGTGTGCATTCTCAATATAACTCACGTTGCTAAGTACAAGCTACATGTTTGAAACATCATTTACAACCTTTTTCATTTTTGATTAATTGTTTTAAGCCTGCGTCTAATCAATGAGATTGCTATTACGTGTTTAATATGTAGCCTTCATGAAAACCGATGTCTGATCTACAACTATAATAAACAAATCGTACATATATTAATGATTTGAAACGTCTGGGTATTTCAGATAAAACGCCAATTTCATGTATAATGAAATCATTTGCTATTTTTAAACTTTTGATAAACAATCAATAAAAAGATAAACGTTTTTGAAAAATAATATAGTTCTTGTTGATTTATAGATCATGTTTTTAATCACCATTTAAAAATATTGAGGATACGTGCTTTTAAGCTCCACTCCTCTTGTATCCTTGACATGTAATATTTCAATAATTTAAACACATCAAAAATGTATAAGCGTGAAAAATTTATGAAGCTTATATACATTTGAATATGACAAAGATCTTTTAACTTTAATATCTATCTTAAAAATATACCAAAGTACTGTGTAAAAGAAACAAAAAACTATACAGAACTAAAAAATAGCAACAAGAGACGTCTCAAAATTTAAATTTATTCATAATAACAAACCTGCCGTACTAAAAGCGGTATCACTTAATACAGCAATTTTTCTGAAGCATCATTTTCACTTTGTATCGAATCTATATCAACCAACTTTTTAATATTTTACAAAATGACGATCTCGATACTTTCAAAGATGTATCGATTAAATCATTGCAGTTCTTTTGTGACATCATAATATATTGTTATTGTGCGACAAAACCATACAACTTGAATTAGAAAGAATTGTATCACTTAATGTCGAGTTGCAGTAGCGACGTATTGAATGTCAAATTTTAAATCTATAAGAGAATAAATAGTTGAAGAATTTATATATGGACAAATATTGTTAAACTAAATTTCCTTCTTTCTCATAAAATGTCTTGTAATTTCTATCTAACCCCATAGGAAATATTTTTTTACCTCCACATCTGCATTGTATTTGAAAAATATCATTTCGTCTTATACTTTCAGTACTATTTGCATTTTTTTCTGATAAATTGTTTTTTATATCCAACTTGCACGTTCTAGACGGTATCAATAACCTTTTACATTTTTTACACACTGTTCGTTTTATCTGTGGAACCACGTTACATTTAGTTTTCTTACTGATAAGATCAAAATTTTCCATATAATTTCTAGATAAAGAATTATCTAAATCAGAGGATTCAATTAAAATAGTTTGGAAATGTGAAATTTGGTACAAATAATTTAACCTTTGGAAATGTTCTTTATTGGCAATAGCTTTTGGAGGCGGAACAATAATCGTACCATTTTCATCAATATTTTGTTGTTTCTTAGATTTTTTGTTTGCCTTTTTTTTACTAACCTCACTCATTTGTATAAAAATTTATTTAAATTATTTCAAATATTTATTGATTCACTAGCTTCTGTAGTATAGTTATTATGTTGTTTCGAACTCATGTTGATAAATTTTTCTAACGTTAGAAAAGTCATCTGTTCGTAATGCATTATACAATTTCTATTTTTCGTTTGATGCCTTCGGAAAGAAAAGCAGAAAAGATAGTTTTAGGAGGAAGGGCTTTCGATGATAAATAATACACCTAAGATACTATAATAATAGTCTTCAGGGTTTTAAATAAAGTAAGTAGATAGTATATTTCGTCGATCCGAGTCGAAGTTTTTGCCCTATTGCGTTTACAAACAAATGATAAAACACAACATCTATATCAAGATCGCTCAATGACAATGAAAAAAAAAAAAGATTGTTATAAAATATGTAAATATGAAAAAATAGTATTTATTTATATATTTTTTTAATGCAAAATTATATCTTCCTTAATGAATATCCTTTAAATCTTCTTCAGTAACCAAATGATGTTCATCTAAATGACTTGAATATCCTACCTTACAGTATTCAATACTTTGCATCCACTTATCGTTAAAAATATCATCAATAGTGTACCTTGTTACAGGATTTAAATCCAACATGTGTCCTATCAATTCTCTAGATTGCGATGGATATTGTCTTATCAGTCTCATGGGCCCGCGTGAATAATCTTCTTCGTCATCTGGATCCTCACAAAATAGTCTAAAATCGTTGAAATTTTCTCTTGGAGCTTTCCAAGGAAATTTCCCACTTATCATACAGTAAAAAATGATGGCTATAGACCATACATCTACTGGTCTTGGATCATAAAACTGATGATTTTGTTTAAATAATTCCGGCGCCAAATATGGATCTGAACCTACAATGCCATGCGATAATATGATATCATCATTTTTGACGTTGTTTAAAGACTTGGATATCGTTACTGCACTTCCAAAATCAATAATTTTTAAAACCCCGTGAGAATCAATGACACAATTATCCAATTTCAAATCTCTATGAGAAATACCAATTCCATGTAGATAATGAATACCGTTGACTATTTGCCTTAAATAACAACATTTTTCTTCTAGTACCATTTTGTTACTCATGACAATATTGAAAAAATCATAAGGTACATATTCCATTATCTGTATAAAATTAGTTGTATTAGGCTTTTTTTCTATTATTAAATCGATTGTTTCCATGATGTTTTGATGATGAAGTATGGAACCTAAGCAATATTCTTGAACAATTTTTTTTTGAAATCTTGTTAATCTTTCATTTTTACAGTTATTAATTTGAGATTCGGATATATCAGAACTAGAATTTGACTCAGTATTAACCTTAGTAATAGGCGTATGAAATACTTTCATGGCATAAAGGTTACCATTATCTTGTTCAACTAAGGAGACAATACCTGCAGCTCCTTCGCCTATTTTGCGTGATATTTTACCATAGCTAGATAATTCACGATTTTTCACTGACAAATATTCTGTTTTATTATTATCCATCATATCAATCTCCTTAAGTGAACCACTTAATATATTCTTTGAATCTGTAAAATTGTAAATATCGGTGCTAGATTTGTTTTTCGGTATTTTTTTAAATGAAGATCCATATTCTCCCTTATTATTGCTATTAATAAATAAATAATTTTTTTGAGAATGATCATTTCCATAATTATATTGTTGTTCTGAATTTTTCTTCCCAAGAGCGTTATATCTTTCTTCAATATATTTTTCTAATGATTCTATAGGATTTAACTCAATTTCTTTTGACTTTGTAGTTGTTATATAATTTTTGTCTTGTAATGGAATCTCGACAGGGGTCTGATCAGAATTTAAAGAATAATTAGATATGGAATTTAATATCGATTCCTCACTAAATGATGGTAATGAATGTTTATTTACTGCTTGGTCAAAAGTCATACTTGAATTGTGAGATGAAAATAGCATACTGAGATTATTATTATTCTTTTTGTAGAGAATTTTGTCTTCATTATCAATCCTATGTTCGGAATTAGATATTGAAGCTAGCGAAGATATATTGAGCAAAATATTATCTTTATCTTTATCAAAGGATTTACTCAAACTATCTTTATTTTTTTCGTTTTGACTTATATCAGGGTTATTGGAATTGTGACAACTATCATTTATTTGAGTTTCATGAAAACTTTTTTGACATTCAAATGGAGTGCTGCGACTTCTGTTGCTACTCGATCTGGAGTTATTCTCTCTATCAATATTATGGCTGGCATTATCAAACAATTTTGAAAGGCCTTTAAATTTTCCCTTCCCAAATATTGAGGACAGTGAAGAATTCGATGCAGTACTGGGAAGAGCTTCATTTTGACTCTGGTCTTGATTGCAAATGCTAAAACTGTTTACCATGCCTGTAAAAAAAAAAAAAAAAAGAAGAGAAAAAAGAAGTTAAATTTAAGTTTTCCAACTGAAAAATAAAAACTGTGTTACAACCCACAGTAGCAGAAATAAAATTTGGCAATCGCACGAGACTTAAATATGTTTCTTTCTTATATGTGCTCAACACAATTACTAGTTCGTGTTATTTCTATGAAATCAAAAAACTAATAAAAAAAACGAAACGTTCCTTGTTGAGATCACTCGTAAATACGAAAAAAAAAAAAGCACTGAAAAATAAAATAAATAGTTATCTTGTAGCAAAATGAGGATGTATAACTTTACAAAAGTCCGTTTGTGTCAGCCTATAATGTTTTATTCCCCAGGTTAAAATCCCATATTTATTATAGATATATGGTTTGCTTATTTCCGGTGAGTCCGTGTTACTCGAAGCAATGTCAAAGCCAAAAATGAACTTTAAAAATCAAGAGCGCTTTACATTACAAACCAGCTTTTTATATACATTCAATAATATGTAAACATCTGTAATCAATTTGCAATCGACGCTTTTTCTTGATCGTTAAACTTGAAACCTAACTTGCTGAAAAATAAAAAACTTTACGCTATAAAAGTGATGTCGAGTAACAACAAGTGTGGATATTGACAAGTAAACAACAATAATGTATAAATCACTTCTAACAAAATATCAATCATTAATCAAAGCTAGGATTCCGAATAATTTAAAGCAACCCGTACCTTCTAAATTCGATAATGTGGTCATTGCAATGTCTTCTGGTGTTGATTCATCATTCACATCATTGTTATATTCTCATTACCCAAATGTAAAAGGAATTTATATGCGTAATTGGTCTTCAACCAGTGCATCTGATGGTCACAAATGTGATGAAAAAGATTGGAACGATGCTGTAGAGGTAGCCAAGTTTTTGAATATTCCAATTTCTATGGTAAATTTTGAAAAGGATTATTGGATTGACGTGTTTGAACCTATGTTGGAAGGATATCGTCTTGGTTCAACACCAAATCCTGATATTCTTTGTAATAAATTTGTGAAATTTGGTAGGTTGATACAACATTTAGATAAGTTACATGGAGAGGGGAATTATTGGTTAGCGATGGGACATTATGCTCGACTATTAAATGATAAGCTTTTAAGGCGAGGTTTAGATTTGAAAAAAGATCAAAGTTATTATTTGTCACAGGTTAATGGAGATGTAATTAAGAAAGGCAATGTTTTGTTGCCATTAGGTCATTTATTGAAGAAAGAAGTACGAGCAATGGCTGTAGAAGCAAATTTACCTGTGGCCGCAAAAGCTGATTCTCAAGGTATTTGTTTTGTCAACAATTCTCAAACAGGTAAATTTAAAAATTTTTTAAAAGAGTATCTTCCAAATGAGAAGGGTGATATAATTACAAAAGACGATGTCACTGGGGTAAAAGTTAAATGGGGCGAGCATGATGGCTTGTGGTCATATACAATTGGCCAAAAAGTGGGTATATCGATGCCACAAGCCAATCCACTGTACAAAGGAACATGGTTTGTTAGTGAGAAAATTAAAGAAACAAATGAAATTATTATTGTTAAAGGCAGAGATAACCCAAAGTTGTTTCATGACACAGTTGAGATTTCAAAGTTTGAAATTTTAGATGACAAAATATCTCACAAATCTGTGCTAGAAATTCTTCAAAAAGCAATAAAAAATAATACTCTTAATATGCAATATAGATCACTGCAAGAACCTGTGGTAGTACGTAAATGCCAATCATATTCTACTTTGACCGACGCTACCGATGAATTTTCATTAAAAGTGCGGTTGATGTTACCACAGCGTGCTATGGCACAAGGACAGTATGCTTGCTTATACATTGGAGACACTATAATTGGAAGTGGTCCTATCAGTCATAGCTTTAGAGACCGTTCATGAGCGCCTTTTATTCTTTAAACAGCCATAAATGTTTGGCCTGGCATAACCCGGCTGGTACCTTACACCTGGCCGCAGGGAAAATTTTTTATGCCCTTTAACGCGTGGAGCTATTTCTGAAACTGGTAAATTGGTATCACGACCGCTTACTTAAAGAATAGTCGTTCATCCGATTACCTAAAACTGGCGAAATATTAATAGGATAATTAATAATAAATAATTCATCACATATTTGTGCTGTACTTCAAAAACTATTAAAAACATCTTTATTATACGTTTTTATACTGCAGCACATTCACTGAAAATATTTCAGATTTTGTAAATACATATCATTACAAGGAATTATACATAAAATATAAAATAAATATTTAAAAATAAAGTTGGCGTTAAACCAAATTTAAAAATTTAAGCTAGTTACCTGAAACCAGAACAAACGATATATACATTACTTTTCAATAAAAAAAGCTAAAAGAAACGTTTCTCACGTCCGCCACTGAAAATAATAGATTGCAATAACTTATTATTAACATAGAGTAGTGTTCTGGAATTAAGTATTATACTTCAACGAACCAGCAGTAGATTTCTTAATAAACCAAAAGAGGAGTTTTAAAAAAACAAAGAATCAAACCAAAAAATAGGTGCTACTATAATTTAGTAACATTTGATAGAAAAATTAATAAATATTTTTTAGGATTCATGCATATATAAAAAAAATTACGATGAATATAACAAAATGGATTTCTCTCTCTAATGCGACCAGTGTAGAATTATCACAGAAAGTTTTAAATACAACCACTGTTAACATCGCATTAGGATTACCTGGAATGTTTTCAACGTTTACTTATATGCAACTTTTAAGAATAAGAATAATTGCCATTGTTTCTTCTTCTTTGTCAATAGTTACTGGTAGTATTGCTCTTTTTTTCTTGTCCAAGGTGGATAAAAGAAAGAAGTTATTTAGACATGATTTAATTTTGTTTTTAATTATCTGTGACTATTTGAAAGCTTTTATCTTAGTTTTATACCCATTAATTGTATTGTGTAATAACAAAGTGTATTCCAACCAATACTTTTTTAATACTTTAGGTTGGTTTACAGCATTCGCTATTGAAGGGGCAGATATGGCCATTATGTTCTTTGCAATCCATTTCTTTTTACTTATTTTTAAGCCAAACTTAAAGTGGCGTAATAAACGTACAGGAAATATGGAGGGTGGTCTTTACAAAATTAGAAGTTTGATATGGCCAATAACATTTTTGGTTCCCGCTATACTTGCATCTTTAGCCTTTATTAACTATAACAAGTTAAATTACAACATAGGAGAAGGAAACGTTAACATAGTCCTGGATAATAACAATTATAATTTTCCCTTTGAACCTAGAATCGGTGGTTATAAACCCTGGAGTGCCTGGTGTTATCTACCACCAGTACCATTATATTACAAGTATTTCCTAAGTTGGGGACCAAGATACGTATTAGTACTGTCCATTTTTGGTATTTATTTGGCAATATACATTTATGTTTCTCGTGAAAGCAGAAAAATTCGTAAACAATTAAATGAATTCAAGATTGAAAAGGGAGAACTTGATACCAAGAAGAAAGAAAAGGAAAAGAAAACTTTTACAGAAGTGGTGAAAGAAGCGTGCAATATATTCTTTGTTAAACCATTTTTGAGCATATTTCATGTTATAGGAAATTTTTTTGTTTTATCTTTAGAAGATTCAAATGATGATCCATTAAGTTCAAGAAATTCATTTTCAATTTCTAGCATGACTGATTCATCATCGTATGCCACTAACACGTTGAAAAACAATGAGAAAAAAAGACGATTTTCTCTTTTTCAAAGGTATAGGGAAGCTGAACCAGTTAAACCCTTATCTGCTATTACCACAGATTACAATGGAAATGAAAATTATGACAAAAGTAATATGTTAAACTCTGACTTTACTGAGGAGAAAGGATGTAATTATGATATCGAGTTTGGAAAGACAGATGGCCCTACCTCAAACCCAATTTCTACAGGAAATGTAGATCCTCAAATAAAATCAGGAGAGAATGAAAATGAAGACGGAGCTCGTCATATTCATTACAATGCAAGCTTAAATAAATCAGACGAATTAGCCGATGTAAGGTTGAAATTTCAACAGCAAACATACGTTAAAATTAAAAAACGTAGAATGCAAATACAAAAAAATTTACGTGCAATTTTTATCTATCCCTGTTCTTATATTGCAATTTGGTTGTTTCCTATCATTGCTGATATTTCTCAAAGTCATTACGAAGTCATAAATGGTCCTATTGTATGGTTGGCTTACATTGATACCTTTGTAAGACCATTAAGTTGTTTGGTTCATGCTTTTGTTTTTATTTTCAAAGAAAAACCATGGAACCTAGCATGGAGTACTATTGAATCTGATCTAATGGTTAAAAAATATTCATTAAAGGGCAAAATTAGTGAAGAAGAAATTTTACAATTGTACAATAGCGATTGGGGGAAAAAAGGTTGGTTTTTTCGTGGCAAATGGACCAGAAGGAATTGTTGGAGACACCAGCCTCAGTTTTGGAAAATATGGTTGTGGTATGTTTATAGATTTTTTAAAGGGGTTTGCCATTTCCATTTTAATTTTCATGATAATTGTAACGATGAAATATTTTGGAATAGGTTCTATTTCATTGAAAATTCTGTAAATGGTGCTGGTGAATTTAGCGCCGTCCATTCTATCCCATCGGATGCTTATGCTAATTCAGGGAATAAAAACAATAATAGACGAGAAAGCTTTTATTCTGTAATGTCAAGTCTGTCAAATGGCCAACAACCGGTTCAAAAATATTCCAACCATCGCCATAATCGTTCAGATCCTTTTACGGCAGCTGGAGTTAATTTAGGAAATATCGATCATGAATTCTCTAAATCTGAAGATTCAGATAGTTTCACCGCTAGCGATTCAATGGTAAAAGTTCCATTTTTTTGGAGATTAATTCATATATTACCAATGCTACATGGTATTGATTTAGATAGCTTAAACAGAACAGTTAATTTAAAATATGAAGACGAAGATTCATATCTTTTACCTGGCCTAAAATTTGCTTTATCTAACGACAATGAAAAAGACAATAAAAATTCATGCAAACATAATGACACTTATTTCATAAAGACTTCTAACAATAATAACAATAATAATAACAATAATAATAACAATAATAATATTCATACAAAGTTCAATAATAGTAACGAAAATGTAAACAAGAACAATGATTCATGGAAGAATTTTACTTTTAAAACAAATAGCAATAATTTAGATTCAAGTACTCATGGCAATAATGATACTAAAAACACTACAAACATAGATCTTTCAAATTCGGCTATTCAACTTACAAACCTAAAATTTGACCAACCAAGCATTGGTCCAACAGACCACATTGATAAAAAAGAATATAAAGATGATGAAGAAATCGATCTTTTAGCATTTTTGAATAGCCCATCATTGTAACATTATCATATCATTAGTGTTTTTTCAATTAACAATAAATATTTTATAAAAATATTACAATCATCATAATACATAATATATTTATATTTCTAATAGAACAAGCATTTTATTTATTTTTGAAAAATTAAATAAGTAGAAAATGCGTAAAATTTGACTTTCAAAAATATATTTTAATAGGAAAATAAATGATTATAGAAGTAAATATATACCTGTATACATAGTTCAAAGGTTTTAAGACAAAAGTAAGAAAAAACAAAGTACTTAATATACTGAAAATATTTTTTACAATACATTTTTCTTAATCATCTAAAAGCCCATTCAACTAGATAATCAACTCTTTAATCAAATACTTTGTAGTTGTAACCTCAGAGGTCGAATATTATATAAAAATTTAAGTAAACTGAAAAATTGCTAACAATCTCATGCCTTTGCTCTTTCATAGATTTTTTTGAAACTTATTAAATTTACCCGATCATTTTTATCACATATATGTAAAAATAGAGAAACTCTTAAACTTTATTATATAGATTAACTAACAAACGTCAATGCTTGGCACTTGTTTGTCACCTATAAAACTAAATTTAATTGCCAGAACAAGCATTTTAAAGTTTTATCGATTTATTATGACATCGGGTTTGCAAGATCTTCATAAGAAAGAGCAAAAGTCGAGTGACTTCGAAGTTAAGTTGAGACAAGAAATAGAAATAGCAAAAGATGCACAACGGGAGAAGTTAAAGAGACGTAATCAAGAAGATCATCAAATTGTTAAACAAAGCAAAAAAGTTAAAGATGATAAAGGATTTAAACTTCGTAATAATGAGCTGACTAAAAAAAATAAGCAGATAGATCCCGAGTACAATGTAACTATTGAAGGTTCATTAAGGAAAATTGAACCGTACTTTTTCACATACAAAACGTTTTGTAAGTTAAGATGGAGAGATAGAAATTTACTGGATATTTTTGTATCAGAATTTAGAGATCGCAAAGAATCATACTATAAGAAATGTATTGAAGAAGGTTCTGTATTTGTTGATGAAAAAACTGCTACTTTAGAAAGTATTGTTCGCAATGGTAACTTGATTTCTCACAAATTACACCGTCATGAGCCTCCGGTGATATCTGAGCCTGTAAGGATTATTTACGAAGATGAGAATATATTGGTAATTGATAAGCCGAGTGGCATTCCTGTACACCCAACAGGTAGATATAGATTTAATAGTATTACAAAGATGTTGGAAAAAGAACTTGGGTATACTGTACATCCATGTAATAGACTCGACAAATTGACTAGTGGATTAATGTTCCTTGCTAAAACTTCGAAGGGTGCGGATGAAATGGGGGATCAGTTGAAAGCAAGAGAAGTTAGTAAAGAATATATTTCCAGAGTAGTTGGAGAATTTCCACCCGAAGAAATTGTTGTCGAAAAACCTTTAAAAACAAGAGATCCACGAGTTGCTTTGAATGTAGTATGTTTGGATGAGGATAATGATGGTAAACATGCTAAAACTATTTTTAAAAGAATTAGTTTTGATGGAAAGACAAGCATAGTGAAATGCAAACCCTTAACTGGTAGGCAACATCAAATTCGTGTACACTTACAATACATTGGCCACCCAATAGCGAATGATCCTATTTATTCAAACCCAGATATATGGGGTGTAAATCTTGGTAAAAATGGTGAAGCGGATTTTGATCATGTTATAAAGACTTTATATGAGGTTGGAAAGACGAGGTACTCACGAAGTTGGTATTATCAAAATTCCGAGGGTGAAAAACTCAAAGATAAAAAATGTGATATTTGTGACACAGATTTATACACTGATCCTGACCCAACTGATATGACCCTATGGCTGCATGCGTATTGCTATGAATCTAATTTAATAAATGAAGATACAGGTAAGAAATTATGGAGTTATCATACAAATTTTCCGAAATGGGCTCTTGAATCACACAGAAAATTTATAGAAATGGTTAAAGATAAGTCCATTTTAGATAATTCAGAAAACAATAAAATAATTTTGGTAAAAGACGCTGAAGTGCTTGCGCAATTTAATCTAGATAAAAAGAGTTCTGTAAATAATTTAATTGAACGCTACCTACAAGAAAAAGGAAAAGATAAATTACCAAGTGGAACAGTTTTATATTGCAATAGAAAAATGGGCATTTCTGCTGTGGATGAGTCCTTAATCAAGAATATTAGTTGTATCTTTTACTGTAAGACACCTAATGATGAAGAAATCTCATACTCAAATACGACAGATTATATTCGCATTCCGGAGGACCAATTTGAAAGTTGATTTTTCATGTTCATGAAATGACCTCTAAGGCATATTGAACTTACCATGACTGAAGTTTGAAAAACAATAATCAATCTTAAGAAACATTTTATTTTTTATAAAATACTTATATAATATGAATAAAAGTCGTCATAGACGACGAAAATCTTTTACTGTAAAACTTGCAGTGCTTGAATTTTTCAGCGGGAAGCGAAAAATAACGCTGTCCAGACATTATACGTGAAAAATTTCCATAAGTCTGCAGTTGTGTGCTTTGCTGACCTATCATTGAAAGACTGTAAAATATCTCAATCAATTCAGGAAATTACCAGGATGAAGAGAAGAGGTGCTAAAGGTAAGGCTCCAGCCAAAGCGAATTTATTAAATGATAATAATACGTTTCTCGAAGCATTAAAGTTATACGAAGGTAAGAAATACAAAAAATCCATTAAATTATTGGATGCAATTATTAAAAAAAATGCCACTCCTGACTCCTTAGCATTGAAAGGTTTAGATTTATTGTCTTTAAATGAAAAAGAAGAAGCAAAAGAATTTGTAAGCCAAGCTTTAAACAAGATCGAAGGTACAAAGGCCTCTGCTATTTGTTGCCACGTATTAGGTATCTACATGAGGACTATCAAAGATTATGCTTCTTCTATTGTTTGGTTTCAAGCTTCTTTAAACAATGGATCTGCAAACAAACAAATCTATCGTGATTTAGCTACTTTACAATCTCAAATCGGTGATTTCAAAGCAGCTGGTTTTTCTAGAAAAAAATATTGGGAAGCATTTTTAGGTTACCGTGCTAATTGGACTGCATTAGCAGTTGCTCAAGATATTAATGGTGAAAGACAACAAGCTATAAATACATTATCTCAATTTGAAAAATTAGCCGAAGGTAAGATTAGTGAACCAGAAAAATATGAACATAATGAATGTTTAATCTATAAAAATGATATTATGTATAAAGCTGCTGGTTCTAACAAAGAAAAATTACAAAATGTTTTACATCATTTAAACGTTATTGAACCAAACGTCTTTGACAAATTTGGTTTATTAGAAAGAAAAGCTGCAATTCATATGAAATTAGGTGAATTAAAGGAAGCTTCTATTATTTATAGAACTTTGATTAAAAGAAATCCAGATGATTTTAAATACTATAAATTATTAGAAGTTAGTTTAGGTATTACAAATGATAAAAAATTAAGAAAAGTCTTGTATGAAAAATTAGAAATTTTTTATCCAAGATGTGAACCACCAAAATTTTTACCATTAACATTTATTGAAGATGAACAAGAGTTATCTAAGAAATTAGAATCATATGTTTTACCACAATTGAAACGTGGTGTTCCAGCAACTTTCTCAAATGTTAAACCATTATATCATAAGAGAAATAATGTCGTTCCAAAATTATTAGAATCTATTGTTACAAAATATTATGAATCATTAGATCCAAAAGAAAATCCTATTCCTTTTATTTGGACTTGTTATTATTTATCACAACATTATTTGGCTTTGAAAACTTTCCAAAAAGCTCAAGAATATATTGATATTGCCGTCGAACATACTCCAACTTTAGTTGAATTTTATATTATGAAGGCTCGTATTTTAAAACATTCTGGCGAATTAAAAGAAGCTGCAGAAATTTTGGAAGAAGGTAGAAAATTAGATTTACAAGATAGATTTATTAATTGTAAGACAGTTAAATATTTCTTAAGAGCTAACATGATTGATAAAGCTGTTGAAATAGCTTCATTATTTACTAAGAATGAAGAATCTGTTAATGGTATTAAAGATTTACATTTAGTTGAAGCTTCTTGGTTTATTGTTGAACAAGCCGAGGCATATTATAGAACTTATATCTTAACTCAAAAGAAATATGATGAATTAAAGCAAAAACAATCCGAAGTTAGTGATGAAGAAAAGAATTTATTAGTTCATGAAATTAAGGAATTAGAATGGAATATTCAAAAATATAAAGGTTTATCATTAAAAAGATTCCATGCTATAAGTAAATTCTATAAACAATTTGAAGATGACCAACTTGATTTCCATTCATATTGTATGAGAAAAGGAACACCAAGAGCTTATTTAGAAATGTTAGAATGGGGTAAATCATTGTATAGTAAACCAATGTATGTTCGTGTAATGAAAGGTGCTTCAAAGATTTATTTTGAAATGCATGATTTTGCAAAGAAAAGATCTAATGATGATGATGATGGTGATGAATCTGTTAATAATTCCATTACGGAAAACAATAAGAAAGCTAAAAAGGAAAATGCAGCTTTAAACAAACGTAAAGAAGAAGAGAAAAAACATGTTGTTGCTTATTCACCCGAACAAGATGATGATGCCTTTGGTGAAAATTTAATTTCAAGCAAGACACCATTAGATGAATTTTCCAATACATTTTTTAATGATTATAATAAACAAGCCAAGGATTATGAAAGAGATTATATTTTAGAATTTAGCTATTATTTTAGAACAGGCAAGTTAGCTTTATGTTTGGGTGCATTATCAAAGTATTATAAACAAACTTGCAATGAAAAATCTGGATTATTTGGTGCCATGTTAATTGTATTATTATTAGCAACAAAAGACGAACATTCATTTGATTTAATTGGTAAAAAAGTTGCATTAAAGGGAATTGAAACAGATTTTAAATTTTTACCAATTAATGAAAGAGAAAATAAAGAATTTAACTGGTTAAATTATTATAAAGAAAATTTTGATTATAATAATTTAAATGCTTTATTATTTTTAAAGGGAATTGATTTTTTTAAACAAGATGAAATTAAAGAGGTAATTTTAAAAAATATTTCTAATTCTGATCCATATATTCAAAATTCTATTTTAGAATATGAACTTTAATTAAATAAATACAATTATTCAAAGTATATATGTAAATAATATAGTAATTCAATTTATATATGTATAAATATACATGTTTTTTGAATAAATTCCGAATAAAAGCATATAAAAAAAAGCTAAATCATTAAAGGAAAAAAACTTCAAAAATCCATTATTAAGCAAAGCAAAGAAGGACAAAATATTTGTTAATTTGATTAGTTTCAGTGGGTGTAATTATTAACTATGAATACCATACCAGAATCCTTATCATCTTCGGTAACATCAACAACGAGTCAAACGTTTCAAAATGATCGTAGACGTCGAGATAATATAAATGAAAGGATTCAAGAATTATTAATGTTAATTCCTACAGAAAATTTTCATGAATATTATCCTGGTAGTAATGAAAATCCAAATGGCCTTGAGACACCAACTGGATCATTATCAAGTTTAAAACCAAAGGGAACAGGTACGAGAGATGGTAAACCAAATAAAGGACAAATTTTGACTCAAGCAGTTGAATATATAACAAAATTACAAAATGAAGTTGATGCAAGAAATAGAGAAGAAGTAGAATTGATGATGAAAGTACAGAAGTTAAGTAAAAGAACAGGGACGATAATAAATGATATCAATTTGGAAAACACCAGTGCTGAAGTCGAATTAGCAAAAATTGGGGTGGGTCCATTAGCAGGTGGAAGCCAAGATACCAGTAATGAAACACAAAGTCAAGTGGAGAATGATAGAAACAAACAACAATTTGAATACGGAGGATATGCAGAATATGCAAACGGTGTGTAGTAAAGTAGTGTATAAGTATATTTACTATGTACTACATAAGACCATTTGAGATTATCTCAACTTTTGCGAGTTTTCCACAAAAGCAAAACTAACGAAAACGCGTTTTCTTGAACGGAAAAAAAGATTGTTTTTTGTGAAAAAATTTGGTGGAATTGATCAAACAGTTTGATGGGCAACCAGAAAAACAGTGAGAGAAACTGTGCTTATAAGCAAGAGATACAAATAGTAGTATATCACATTAAATTTTATCTGCTCATATTTGATGGTAATCATGTCTGTTTCCAGCAAGAATCGCATGGCAACAGCGATGCCCTCCAAGAGGAAACTACAACACAAAAATTTCGCGTACGTTGGAAACAGTTTGGAAGTACAAAACATCAATGCAAATGGTGATTCACAAGCCAAGGGCAAGAAACAGAAAGTGCTTGGAGATTGTGATACATTTCTCAGTACCAGTAGTGGAAGCAGCGTTTCAACAAAGGTCGAGCCTCATGCGATGCAACAATCTCCTGCGGTTCCTCTAAATAACATCGCAACAAAAGTTAAAGTGGAAGATGATAATAGTGTCATTTATGATAACACTCAAGATAATCTAAATAATGTCTTAAAACCGGTGGCTCCAATAAGGCCCATTGCAATAGCAAAAAATTTGAAAAATGGCAAATATATCTTTCCAAAGATAACAAAAGATGATACATTAAATGCAAGAATGTTTTTAAAATATTATGGAACAAGAAAATTTCTTGATACTTATTTACCTGATGAATTAAATTCATTGTATTTATATTTTTTAATTAAATTATTAGGTTTTGAACTTAAAAGTTCAGTACTATCCAAAGCCGTTCAAAATTGTTTGCAAGATGAATCTGATCAAATTGAAACTTCTTTATCCTACGATGATATCGATGATCCTTTGAAAAAAAGACAAACAATCTATCTTATAAGAGATTTACAGAAAGCCATTAATAAGATCATATCAACAAGATTAAGATTATTCAATTTTACAGAAATTGATGATTTTGTTCACAAAATTAAAGAAGCTAACAATATTATTATATTAACAGGTGCAGGTATCTCAACTTCTTTAGGTATTCCAGATTTTAGATCTTCTGAGGGTTTTTATTCAATGATTAAATCTTTAAATTTAGCTGATCCACAGGATGTATTTAATTATGAATATTTTATGCATGATCCAACAATTTTTTTCAGTATTGCTCATATGGTTTTACCACCAGCAAATATCTTTACACCATTACATAGTTTTATTAAAATGCTTTATGATAAAGGTAAATTATTAAGAAATTATACACAGAATATTGATAATTTAGAATCTTATGCTGGTATACCACCGGATAAATTAGTCCAATGTCATGGTTCTTTTGCAACTGCATCTTGTGTAACGTGTCATTTACAATTAAAAGGTGAAAAAATTTTTGATCAAATTAGAGCAAAAGAAATTCCTTTATGTCCAAATTGTGTCTTAAAGAGAACTAAATTATTAGCTGCAAAGAAAAGAAAACAATATAATATTCCAATTAATGAAAAGATTGATAATGATTTAACTGCCAATACAAGTAATAGTGATGATAGTAGCGTAAGTGACAATTCAAATAATCCCGAAGATATACCTAATGCTTATGGTGTTTTAAAACCTGATATTACATTTTTTGGTGAATCTTTACCAACAAAATTTCATGATTATTTAGAGAAAGATATTCCAAAATGTGATTTATTAATTTGTATAGGAACAAGTTTAAAAGTGGCTCCTGTTTCTGATATTATTAATATGGTTCCAGCTTATGTTCCACAAGTTTTAATTAATAAAGATCCTGTATCACATGCAGAATTCGATTTATCATTATTAGGTTATTGTGATGACATTGCTGCTTTAATAACCGATAAATGTAATTGGAATATACCACATAAAGATTGGAATAGAATTAAAAATTCAAATTATGAATGTTTAGAAAAAGCTAAAGGTTTATTTGATGTTAAAAGGTTATAAAATGATACGAAAAAAACAACAATAAGAATATACTAAGAAGATATAAAATTAGACTTATCTTAATTTATAAAATTTCCTCTCTCTGTATACTATATAATTAGCATAATTTTTAAAAAATAATAAAATAATAATCATTATTTATCAGCATGTTGATCATACTGAGTATTTTTATGATTTTTTTTTTTCTTTGCATTGTTAGAACCGAACAATGAAATAAACTCTAACTAAAAAAATTTATTCATTAAAAAGAAACATTTCAACTTGAAAAGTCAAAACCAAATAAAAAGAGAATAATCAAAATTAATAAATAAGAAATAATGGATTATCAAAATAGAGCAGGTTCTAAAAAAGGTGGTGGTGGTATTGCTACAGATTCACAAACTAATTTACATAGAAGAAAACAAATTGATAATTTATTAAGTAATAATGAGGAAATACCATATATATTTCAAGATACTAATGAAGGAAATAATGAAATTGATATAAATAGAAAAAATCCATATATTTATAAAAATCATTCAGGTAAATTAGTTTGTAAATTATGCAATACAATGCATATGTCATGGAGTAGTGTTGAACGTCATTTAAATGGTAAAAAACATGGTTTAAGTGTTATTAGAAGAAGTCAAATTGAAAATAAAATTAATGATAAAAATAATGAATTTAATGATAATAATTTTTCATCGAAATTTAATTTAGATATCGAAAATGAAAAAAAATTAATTAAAAATAATGGTATTTTACCTGATTGTAAAATTATTAATATTAAAGATGAAATTAAAAATTTAAATGGTATTTGTATACGTGTTGATTATAATATTAAAATTGATAATAAAAATAAACAAAAAAATGATATTGATAATGTTGATAATAATATTGATTTTCCACCTTTTGTAAGACTTATTTCAGGATTAGAACTAAATTCTGAAATTCATAAAGATAAAAAATTTATTGTTATTGCTTATGAACCATTTGAAAATCTAGCAATCGAAATACCAAATAAAGAAATAATTTTACAATCAACTGAAGAAAATTACAAGGATAATAATAATTGTGTAGATGAATTTAACAGTAAATGTTGCTATTGGGATTTAGATCTGAAATATTTTTTCGTTCAATTTTTTTTTAAGAATGAAGAAACTGAGCAAGAATAATAAAAACAAGGTTTATTCTTACGTCAAAGACTGTTACTTACCGTGGAAATAACAGTGTCATTACAGCAACAATTTAATGAAAGTTTTCTAAAATTATTAACAGAAATTTTCATATTCAAATTTTATCTTTGTTTATTTACCAATTTTTTTTTTTGGTCGTCCGCCTTTTAAAAATCGTCAATCTTTTTCTTTATGCAAAAAATCCTTAAAGTTGAAAATACAATAAAATCATTCAATATTACTGTACGAAGAAATATTCGTTGTAATTATATAGATAAAGAGTTCACCGAGTATGTTTGCAAATGAACCTGAAACATCGTCGATTAATACTAAAAGACTTCGTGCTTTGTCAAATTCATTAGAAAATCATACACCAGAAAGCAGTCCTACTAGAGATCAGTCATCAAAACCATCATCTTCAAAAACAACAAATAATGAATCCATGAATAGCTCTAGGGATCAAAGATCCAGTATCATATCTGATTATTCGGGAATCGTTCATGAAGGTACTGAAGTATCATATGTTGTAAACAATACTGCCGACGATTTAAAAATTAACCTAAATTCTAATGAATCTATCGGGAAATTGGATGGTCTAAAAGCAAAAGAACCCTTGTTGGCTCAAAATAATGATGAATTAATTATTAAGACTATACCCAATGCTAAACCAGTTAGTCGTTTTAACTCTTTAAATTCTACTTTAAAGGTCCCAAAGGATATGAATCAAGATTATTTAAGAGCATATTCAAGTGAAACAAATATTGAAAAAAGTCATTCAATAAAATTAGCAGCAATAGCAAAACATAAATTTAATAATATATCTATCGGTTCTGGTAATTTAGCAAGTGAAAGTGGTTCATCCGCATATCATCCAACTATGGATCATCAATTAATGTCAAATTTTAAGACGTCTCAGAATTCAGAACATAATAGTGCTAGCAACTACAATTTTTCAGAATCTTCTAAAAAAACAGATTTAAAAGAAGACGATAAAATAGATAAACCGATTCGTAACTCTTTAAATCAATATGATATTTTAAAATTGAATAGTAACCCTAAAATCCCACCAAGAAATAAAAATAGACCAATTTCTAAACTTTATCTTGATTCAGAATTAAATAATTTGGAATCATTATTAAAAGAAGAAATGATACCAGAACAAGATAATGAGGATGACAAAAATATCATGTCGAAGTCATCTAATCTAAAGAATTCTGAAGACTCCCTTCATTTCATTGGAACTGGCCATTATGATAAAGATCATATAAATGAAGATCCATATAATGATGATACATTTATAAATAAGAGGCGATCAAAAACAAATTATAAATCTAATGAAAATGATACTCAAAATAGTAATGAAATACAAGGTGATTCGACGATTGAAGATAAAATTGAAATCTCTTATAATCCAAACATTTTAGATCGAAAGAAACAATTATCTTTTAGAGATGAAAAAATTAATCATAATACTAAATCTAAAGATTCTCAAAAACGTAGGAAACATAAAAATAAAAAAACTTTAAATGATCTTAATTCATTTGATACTAGAACCCTTTCAAAATTATTAACGATGACTCAAGGTACATTAATTGGTTCTGAATTTTCAAATTTAGGAATGAAAATAGAAGAGAAAAAAGCATTAGAAAAATTAGTTGATTCACTTTCAAGATTAACTGCAGATATGGTATTGGACCCTGAACGTTATGAAGAAGGTTTGAAAAGGTTAAAGAATGCTACCAAAGCATTAGATGGATTTTAAAATATAAATCTTAATAATAATAAATAATAGTTTATAATAATTAATAGACAGTAAAAATAAATATATAAAAAATTGAAATAATATGGTCCGTATTTTTTTTGCCGAAGAGTGAAATTTAAATAATTCTAGCGTAGAATTTAAACAGAAAGGATTTATTATTAGTACATGGATTTCTAACAGACATTGGTAAAGTATCGTAGAATTATGCTTAGATCAAGATTTTTATTAAGATCTTTTAGCAAGAGAACTTTTTCTTTTACACGACGTATATTTAACGAGGATACATTGAAATCATCGACAGAAAATCTTCAAGAAAATCTAAATGATAAAATTGTTCATTCTAATGATGAAAATATAGAGTCTAGTATAAAAGAACAAGTAATATTTGGTAATATTTTTGAAAGAATGCAAAAAAAGGAAGAATTAATGAATCAAGCAAGAAATAATTTGTTTAAAGATAATGAAAATGATACTAATAAAAAAGATGATTTAAAAGTTACTTTTGGAAGAAATGATTCTGATGATATTAATCCATCTGATATTAAATTAGTGGAATATTTTAAAAAATTAGGTGAAGATAATAATCATGAAAGTTCCATTTTAAACGGTATTGAAAATCAAGAAATATCAAATAAAAAGGGAACAACAACAACAACAACCAAAAATAAAGAAGGTTATTCAATTATTTATAATTTATTTGAGAATATTGAAAGTACATTAAATCAAAATCGTAAAAAAACATTACAAGAGTCTGAAACATTGAATATGAATATTTTATCTACAGATAAAAAAGCTCATTCAAAATCAATTGCAACAAGTTTGAACATTGATGTCAATAAATTGGAAGCAGAAGAAAGATACAAAGATGCTTTAGCGAACGTTTTAAAACCTTTTATTAGTAAACTTTCAAATGATATTAAAACTGATTATGATATATTAGAAAATATTAAATCATTAATAACCAAATATGTTAATAGAGATAAATCATTTGATTCCATTTTCAATGAAGAACCTATTGAAATTATTCATACTATTAGTGAAAATTGTAGAAAGAATGAAAATGATCTACCACAACCGTATGTGATAACTTTACCCTATACTATTATTCATTTCTTAAACTCATCAGAATTTAATTTACCAAATGATAGAAAATATACTATTGCAATGTATATATATCAACAATGTAAAAGTTGTATTGATCTTTCACTTTATTTGAATCTATGCAATGAAGAATTTTATAATATTTTATTAAAATTATCATGGGATAATTTTAATGATATTTTTAAATTAAATGAATTGACAACAGAAATGCAAATAAATGGTATAATGGGTGATATATACACGGTTGAAATTTTAAATGAAATTATAAATAATTTGAAAAATTTACATGATGATTTACCTGATATTGAAACTTTGGAAAAAATGAAAAAAAATCCAATAAATAATAACGTAATTATATCAAATAGTACAAGTAATCAATTAGAAAATTTAGAGAAATATTTAAATAATTTGAAACAATATTTGGTTTCAGATAATTAGTCAAGTTTTTAATAAGTCATCCATATTATACACAAGATAAAAAGGGTAATGTTTTCGGTCGTTCATAGTATGTACATGTAAATAATTAAATAGATAGAATTTCGAACACGCGCAATTTAGTCCTTTGAAAAAACGTCACAAAAATTGATAAATTCAACCTGTATGTCATTATATTCCTTATCTGATGACCTAACTTTAATAATCGATATTGAGATTAGTAACAATTAAACCTGTTCTCCACTTTGATAAACAAGGTTAATTTAAAGATTTTCTATGAGTAACTCTTTTGACAGAATAAGTTTAGTTAATGAAACTGGGAGCAGCCCTAATATCCTCATTAAAAACAAAATCAATAAAGGCAATTATTCAGTTCTGTTCTCTGATAAATATAGTTAGCCTTTACTAATCATTTGACTGAATATTCTTACAAAATTAGTTTGCTTAGCATAACCAAAAATAGTACTAATATCCCAACGGAAAACAAGGCTACCTAAAGTAATCATAAGACAAAAAATGGAGACAGTATTGTAAGCCGAATCTGATATTAAATCTCATTTTTTCCCCATTCAAAATTTAATAATTGTTTAGTCTTTATATTTCTTCATAACGAATAAATAATAATAGTTTGGTTTTCGAAATTTTTCTACTATTTTTTTATTAATTTACCATATATTGAAGGAAAAGAGAATATTATTAATATTAATTTTTGACGTCTATTTATGTAGTTTTTTTTTGTGAAGTAACAAGTACGACATAAAAATGTTTTAGTGCAATTTTTAAATGTAAAAATTAACAATTGTGTGTTCATTTCATAACGCTAAACAATTTTCATTGTATAAATTAATATGACCCACTAACAGACCCTCTCATTTAACTTCATATAGCCACCCCATTTTTTCGTATGAAATGTCTAGCCTGTTAATAGTTCTTTTAGTGCAGCAATATATACCTGGATATCTAAGAAATATAAAACGCTTATCTTTTTATAAGCGTAATTTAATCTTTTACTAGGAAAACATTTTTTTTTCTTAATATGTTAAGACTTATGTATGGAAGAAACCAATGACAGTATGAATTAAATTAACATAAACTTGAGTACCAACATTATTTTTTTTTGAACCATATTGGGGTTTAAATGTTCTTAATCCATTTAATCAACCACTATTAATCAAATATAAAATAAAATTTAGATTGAAATGATGATTTCACCTTCTATGTTCTTTTGTTTGTCGAGAAATACACTCCTCGTAGATCGAGTAATTCACAGCTTTGATGAAGTTTTTGGTGTTACAAAGAAAGTATTGAACATTTTCTGTTTATCACAATCCTTAAACATTTACAAATCAAATGAAAAACAGTCAATTACTTGTTTTCATTCTACTTTAATACTTATTGAATTAGCGTCTTTTTTTTTTCTAAATTTTTCATTTTCTTGAACGGTTCTATGACTATTAGTAATAAGTAAAATATGAAAAAAAAAAAAAAGTCAACCAAATGACAAACTTGCATGTTTAAACAATTAAAGAATTTATCGGATTTGTATTTGTGTTTGCATTGAATAACAATTACATCATCTTTCTTTTATATATTTCCAATTTACTGTATTTTTATTGAATTTGTTGTTATTTACCTGTATCATAAGACTGAAAAACAAAACATAACACTTATCAAGACAAAAAAATTCCCAATTAATATAATAAATCATGTCAAAGATGTCATTACATAATGTTGCAGAAAAATGTTATAATATAACTCAATCATATTTACAAATAACAAATCAAACAAAAATTATAAATGAAACACAAGATGCAATTCGTTTAACCAAGAATTATTTATTAAATGATATCTTTACACGTTGGAGTCCATTAAATGGTGAAATATCATTTTCTTATAATGGTGGTAAAGATTGTCAAGTATTATTATTAATTTATTTAAGTTGTTTATGGGAATTTTTTTTCATTAATATTAATGCATCACAATATAATAAACAATATCATAAATTTCCAATGGAAAGATTACCAACCGTTTTCATTGATTTAGAAGATACATTTCCAACATTAGAAACATTTATAGAGATGACATCCAAACGATATCAATTATCACTTTATGAATCAAAAAAATTAAATAATTCTAAGAAACCAAATATGTCAGAATCATTTCGAGATTTTTTAAATTTATATCCAGAGACTAAAGGTATATTAATTGGAACAAGATTTACAGATCCATTTGGTGAAAATTTAAAGACAATTCAATTAACAGATTCAAATTGGCCAAAATTTTTCAGATTACAACCTTTATTACATTGGAAATTATCAAATATTTGGAGTTTTTTATTATATTCAAATGAACCAATTTGTTCTCTTTATAAATTTGGTTTTACTTCAATTGGTGAAATACGTTCAACTTTACCAAATCCATATCTAATTATTGAAAATGAAGAAAATTCAAGAGAATTTCAATTTAATTGGGAAATTAATAATTGTTATGATAATGATAATGTTAACGATCATAATGTTAATGTTTCATTATTGAATGAGAAGGATAGGAAATGGTTGAAAAGTTTAGGTAAAGATTATTTACCTGGTTGGTATTTAACTGATGATTCATTAGAAAGAGCAGGTAGAATTAAAAAAAATTGAAAAGTGATGATTTTATGTACTTGTAAAAATGAAATTATTTTTTTTTAATTGGAATGGATGACATATAGAAAATATTTATATACAGGAAATTATTATATTATTTATATTATTTAGTAAACTAATCATGTGGTTTACCATTAATTTTATTGTATAATCTTGCAGCATGATAATTAATGTTACTCTTTTGTTCTTTATGACCTTTACCTAAAGCGTTTTCTGCAGTACAATTTTTCAATTGTTTGGCTAATTCTTCACAAGAGGGATTCATATGACCATTTGAGGACCAACATTGTAATAAGTTTGACATCAATACTAAACATCTATTTGCTTCTTGTCTTATGACAGGTTTCTTAACTCTTAATCTTGGTAAAGGTGGTAGACGATATACAGGAGGTTTACCGGACATTATAATGTGAGAAATACTTTGTAAATAATAAAATATATTTGCAGTTATCTTATATATATATAGTAGTTTATTACAGTCAAACTTTTTTTTTATGTTGAAATCTGAAATAATAAAAAAATAATGAAAGGAGTTCCGGGTAAAGCTAAAAGCAAAAATTTATTAATTATAAAAAGAATAATAAGAATACATAAAAAAAAATTATCTTAAATTGACTGAAAGCAACTGTAAATCTATTGAAAGAAACGATTGGGATGATTTTTATTTTGGTGGAAATACAACATCACCTGTAATACAAGTTAATAAATCATCATCGATAGTGTAAGCTCTTGCTACAACATTATATCTTCCTGGTGGGACTTCTCTTGGAATTTGAACAATCTTAGTTAAATCATATTTACCTGGAGAAATTGGACAAGTTAACCCCTCGATATCGTTTTCTTCTAAAGCATCACAAAGATCATAAGTTTGTGATAATAGTTTAATATAACCTAAACGAACTTCAACATCAACATAAGCACCCTTTTTAACGGTTTCAAATAATTCACCAGAGGCTAGTATAGTTAAATTTTCACCACGAATTGGTGGATTTGGTGATAAGACCACATTTTTAATATTTAAAAGTTGTCTTTCATCAATATCACATAGAGCTAATGGTGAATCGCCGTTAATTGGTTTTGTACCTGGAATTTGTCTAATTCTATCAAAGAGAGAAAATGCTTGTGTAAAAGTAATTAAACACAAAAAAACGGTTAATAGTTGATTTAATAATTTCATGATTGATTATTTGAAGAGGTCTTTGAATGAACAAACCAAACAATTTGTAAGAGTTTGTTTGTGGTTTAAATTTATTTTATCTTATTTTGTCTTTGTTTGATAAGATAAAAAAACAAAAACGTCGAACGCGATAGAAATTAAAAACGTGTTTTGTAATGCTACAAAATTGTCAATTAAATAATTAGTTAATTACATAAAATATTATACAATGTATGATGATTTGATAGAATAATAAATGGTTGCGTTGATTTTGTCTTGTCTTGTTTTGTTGGGTCATAAATCATAAGAAATAACCAGCTCTTTGATTATTTGTATTTGCTGTTGATTCTTGAATGTAATCATCAGGTACAGCAGAAAAAATTTTGAAAGTTGGTTCCAAATCATCTTCAACTTTCATTACACTTGCTACATTACCACATCTATAACAATAATTTGGTGCAGACCAAACTGTAACAACATCTTTTTCTGGAAAATGATATTTAAAACCTTCCATGACTAATTGATGAGCTCTTGCAATTAAATTCAAACCATTGACGTGATTGAATTCTCTTGCGACTTTACTACCAAATAACCATCCTGCACCACGTGGGGAGACTTGCCATGCTTCAACATTATCAGGATCACTCCAAAGTAAATCAGAAAATCCCCCTTCGTGTGGAACTTCTTGAGCTCTTGATAATACTCTAATTTGATCAAGCATTCTAATTTCAGGTGAAAGACCACCATGAACACAAAGAATCTTACCATCAATAATTGCAGCTAAAGTTAAAAAATCAAATACTTGACAACAATATTTCCATACGGTTGTTGACCCATATTTATTTAAACATTCTTCATAAAACCCATAAACTTGTGTAATTTGTCTAGATTCATGATTACCTCTTACTAAAGTAATTTTTGATGGATATTTAACTTTTAAACACATTAATAAAGTGAACGTTTCTAAACTATAATAACCTCTATCGACATAATCACCCAAAAAGATATAATTAATATTGTCGGGAAATCCACCAGCAGTTCTAAATAATTCTAAAAGATCATGAAATTGTCCATGAATATCACCACAAACAGTAACTGGAGTTTGAACAGGTTGAATATTACTTTCTTCCATTAATAATTCTTTAACCATTTCGCATAATTGTTTCATTTCATTTTCAGTTAATGATTGACATTTTTTGACAGTTTCAAGCCACTCATCAGGACCTCTTGTTGTAGGCATATTTGATATATATTTTGATAAATAATAACGATATAATTCTAAGATTAAATGGTTCAAATAAATTTGATAAAATTCAGTCTTTAAATGTAACAAATTTTTCGTTTTTTTTATTTGACAAGAAAATTATTTTTTTGGGTTTGTTTGTGCGGTGTGTGGATGCAATATAAACAATTTTTATCAAATATTTATACAATATTTATTATTATTTAGTGAAAAGATAGCGATAAATATTCATCTTATAATTAGATAGAGGCTCACGAATGAAACTGGTTAATTTCTTGAAAAGATTACGTAACGAACAAATTACCATTGAATTGAAAAACGGTACCACGATATGGGGAACATTACAAACTGTTTCACCACAAATGAATACTACTTTAACTAATGTCAAATTAGCTATTCCTTCATCAGTCTCTACACGTGGTAAAGGTTCTGTTGCTATGGCTAGTGTATTTTTAACAAACGGTTCAACTAATGGTGATATTAACGGTGATAATAAGATAACTGCAAATTTACAATATATTAATGTTCGTGGTAATACCATAAGACAAATCATTTTACCAGATTCATTAAATTTAGATTCTTTATTGATTGATGAAAATGAAATAAATAAATTAAGAAAATCTGGTAAAATAACAAATGATATGAATAGAAAGAGAAGGCGTGAATTTGATAATAATAATACAAAAAGAATGAGAAGATCAGGTGTTTGAAAGTATATTATATTATCTATTTATATTTATATATATTATTTACATGATATAAGTTAAGATGTTGTTTTTTTTTTAAAACCAAGTATCTTTATTTTGTTCTCTTTTCAATAATTTTTTATTATATTTTTTACCTTTAATCTTTAATATTAAATTATCAGCATCTTTAATACCTTTTTCAATTTTAATTAATTTTTCTTGTTTATTTAATTCATGTTTATGTTTCTTTGGTAATAGAACACCTTTCATAAAGATTTTATTATTATATTTTTCATCAAAGAATAATTTATTATTAATTGGTGGTAAGAAATTTTGAATACCAAATCTTGAAGCTAATTTAAAGATATCACTCATTCTTCTCTTTGAATAAATTGGATCATGATATTTTTTTGTTATTGGATGAATATTTGGTATGAATGGATTTGCTTCAATGGAGTATGTTGAAACTGATTTATTTGCATATTTAATATTTGGAGGAAATTTAATAAAGAAATCTTTTAATTTTTTTGGTAAAATGTCAAAGTATTTTATATTTGAAACAGACATAATGATGGGTTTGTGTGTTTTGTCTTTTTATTCTTTAATTTGTTATTTTTATTTAGTTTGCGTTTTTCATTGCAACTATTTTTTGTTTGTTTGTTTTTTATATAAAGATAAAATTAAATAATATTTCATGCATTTTTAAATAATTATATAAACTATTTAGTTTCGTTTTTTTTCGATTGTCTCTTTTCAACATCCCAATTATATAATCTTGCACAATTGACTTCCATGGTTGTAATATTTTCTCTTAAGAATTCAATATCTTCAATGGCTAAATTTAAATTTTTTTTAGCATCAATTAATTTATCATTCAAAAGGGTAATTGCTTCATTGACTGGATACTCTAACATGACATCAGCACCTAACCATAATCCAACTTTTAAATCTTTATCATTATTTATAATTGCTTTTGTAAATAAAGTTTCATTCAATTGATAATTAGTTTCTATGTTATCATTAGTACTATTAATTAAATGATTACAAATCTTTAAAGTATTTTTAATATCTGGAATACGTAAATTTAATTGTTTTTGTGTTGAAATCTTTGATTCTTGCATATATTTATACATTGATAACCTTTCTTGAAACTTATTGAAAATTAACTCGAAATCATTTGTATCTTTGATAAAATCTTCAACTTTTTCAACAAATGGTGCACTTGGTATACCTCTTGGGTTCTTTTCAGTAGAATTGAATATGGTGTCCATACTTAAACAGATCGATACACTTGATAATATTTGTTGTTTTCACTGTAATTTTGAAATTTTGCCATTGAAATAATTTTCATTAAAAGCAACTAAAAATTTATTAGCGAAAAGTCTGTGCCGGGTAAATGGTGAAGCAAAGAAATCATTGATTTCAATGAATTAAATCGATGGATTTCATGAGTTTTCATAAATCTGTCCAGCAAAATTGAAATATTGCAGTTGGTCGTTTTGTGTTACTGCAACGTCCCGAAGAGGAAATTCGTTGGTTTTACCGTTCAGAGCCATTCAACATTGGCAACGAACAATCGTTTTTTTTTGCACCGTTTGATCAATGCGTGCAAAAATAATCTCCGTTGTGTGGCGGAGTTAACACGCTTTTCTCCCTGCATAACTCCGGTAGTTATTTCCGTCGATTTTTCACTATATAAACAACATCAAACAATTTATACAAATTTACCTCAACTACAGACACAATTAACATACCATGTCTGATTTACACAACGACTTTCAATCATTATTGAATACACCACTCGATCTATCCATTTTAGAATCCATCGAAAACGATATCAATTTACCAGAATTCGATGAAGAAATTGCTTATCAATTAGGTATATTCATGAAAGAACAAATTGCCAAGATTTTATTTCCAAATAAATCTGTAGTCATCGATATTTCATTACCAAATAATCATACTCTTTTCCGTACAACAACAACTTCAAACGGTTCTTGTTTAGATAATGATCATTGGATTGAAAGAAAGAAAAAAACTGCTTTCAGATTTAATCATTCTTCCTTTTATATGAGACAAAAAAAGGGTAATTTAACTCCAGAAGAAAAATTTTTCATTTCATCAAAGGATTACGCTTTCCATGGAGGTTCAATTTTAATTTATGTTAATAACGTTTCTTTCCCAATTGCTTCTTTAACTTGTAGTGGTTTAAAACAAAATGAAGATCATTTCTTAGCAATTCTAGGTTTAAGATCTTTTATTAAAAATTATTTTAAATAAAACAAAAACATATATACACCTTATATATACTTTTTATTTATTATTCCATTAATTTACCACTTGTTTGTCCTAGGAAAAATGGTATAAACCCATTATCTTTACATTTATCTTTAATCTTTTCTCTTGCAATTAAAAACCATTTAATTTCTTTCTTAGTTTCTTTATTATTATTATTATCATTTTTATTTACAATTAAATGTTCTCTCAATTTCTCAATTAACTCATTAGAAAATTTATTTTTATGATTATCATTACCATCATTAATTAAACTAAAATTTTCAAATGAACTTTCACCTAAACTACTACTTAAATTATTACTATCACTATATTCAATTGAACTTTCAAATTCATAATTTTCAAAAATTTTACACGTTTCTTCATATTTAATTGTACATCCCTCACAAACAATTTCTTTATATTTATTTAAAATTAAACTAATTTCAAATAATGGTCTTTCACAAATAACACATTTTTTAATCCTGGTATTACCATATTTATTCATATTATTAATATATTCATCACCAATATCAAATTCATTATTTAAAATTAATTTATTAACAAAATTTTTAACTTCTTTATCATTATCATCATAATCATCTTTTAATCTCTTTAATGGTATATGTTTATCATTTCTCTTACTTATCTTATTCCTTAAATCTGATATTGAAATTTTTTTATTACATTTTTGAAAAAAATTTTCATCTTTATTTGAAATATAATCTTCAACAAATATCATTAAATTATCATTTTTATCATTCAAATTAATTTCTTTATTCTTTAATAATGGTGGTGGTATTATAGGTAAACTCGTTATCTTTTTATCATCTAATAAATCTAATTTGGATATAGTTTTATTCAATTTTGTTTGATTATATCTTGGTTTCGCTCCAATTAATTTTGATCTTCTTTTTTTAATTTTAATTCCTTTAAATTCATTTTCATTAAAATTATTACTTCTTTTCTTGGTTGGTGTACTATTACTTTCAAATAAAAATTCTTTCTTATCAATTTGCCATTTAAATAATTTATTATTATTATTGTTATTATTTTCTAATGTAGGTGTTATTGGCCTACTAATATTAAAATAACTATTATTATTAAACTCTGTTATACTATTGAAATTTATTGATGATGATCCCGTTGATATTATTGATAAAGAATTCGTTTCAATTGGTTCTAACACTCTTAATCTTGTAATTTCATCCATAACTTTTTTTTAATAATTAAATTAAAGAAATTAATTAATTTTATAAATTTATTATAAATTCTTACATATAATTCAGTCTTTTTTATATGACAAAAATTCCTTATTAATTAAAAATATCCCATATTTTGTTTTGTTTTGGTTTGTTTTTTTTGATTTCATTATGTTTATTACTTTCCAAAAATGGAAAAACGTCGAAATTATATAAAACATACATAAAAAAAAAAATATTTATAAATTTCTAATTGATTTTTGTAAAGTTAAAATTGTTTCAATAAATTTCCCTGAATCTAATTTTTGGAAACCAATTTTTTCTAAATCTTTAAATCTATTACTTTTTTCAAAATTTTTAAAATTTATTAAAAAATTTTCTTTATACGTCTCAAATAAATTATCACAACAATCTCTTAATTCATTAATCTTTTGTTTAATTAGTTGTTTAATTTCTTTATCTTTAATTCTTTTAAAATTATCTAATGTCTTTAATGTTGTTAAATTAATTAAATAATAATTGATAAATTCCCAATTATCAATGTTATCTTTATTAAACTTATCAATTTTAATTTCATTAATTAAAATTTTTAATTTATCATTATCATTATTTTCATAAATCTCATTGAAAATCTTAAAACTTAATTTTTCTTCATTAGTAAATGTATCTGTTAAGATCTTATCTTTATCATCTTTATTAAAAATTTCATCAAATAAATCTTTAATTTTCTCATTTTTATCAAATGTTGGTATTAATTCAATGATAAATTCTTTCAAACAATTTAATGTTATCCAATTTTTATTAATTTTTAAATAATTTAAAATAAATGGTAAATTTTCATTTTTATTACCATTTTCATAATTAATATTATTATTAAATATTGACCAATCTCTATTATCTGACCAATTTATCTTACCAAAACAATTAATTAATTTCCAATCATTATGAAAATTTTGTAATAATAATGAACGTTTTTTATCATTACACAAACGTGATAATTGAAGTAATTCTAATTTTTTTAACCATCTTGTCATTGAATTAAATAATTTATCTTTAAAATTCATCATACCAATAATTTTACTATATGATTTTTTATCAAATGAAATATCAATAAATTGTGATAATCTTGGCATTGATATTTCATAAAGTGAATCATTCGTCTTTAATGTCTTTAAAATATAATCATGTTGTTTTTGTGGGAATAAACTTGAATATCTTGAATAAATTAAAAAATCCATTGAATCAACTTGAACATTTTTAATTTTTAAATTTAAATATTTATCATGAGCTAAAGGTATTAAACCTAAATACATATAAATTGAAATTAACCAAATACTTGTCTCATAATTGTTTGGATCTTTTAATTGAAAATTTTCTAAAATTGTTAATGAATAAATAATATCATTCATGGATGGTTTTTTCTTTGATAAAATTATATCTTTAATCATATCAATAATAAAAGTTGAACAATTTGAATAATCTGTATTGGATTTTTCATTAAGTGAATGGTTAGTCTTTTCATATAATTCAATTGAACTTTCGCTAGTATTTAAATTTAATTTTAAAAGATTTGAATAATAAATTACATCATTTGACTTAAAATTTTGCATAATTTTTGCTAAAATTTCTTGATTAATCTTATCCTTATAATGATTAATATCAATTGAACAACATGGTTTGTTATAAAATTTTTCTAAATAATAATTTAATGATTCTTCAGTTATAACTAAAGAATTATAACATAAATCAATTTCAAAACGAATTAATCTTGAATTTCTTGAATCGCCAATTAAATTATTAATAATTTCATATAATTCATTACGAGATTTACCTAAATTTTTACCTGATTTAATTAAATTTTTTAAAAGATCAAAATCATTTAAATTTTTCAAAATCATAAAACAATTATCAAAAATAAATTGATTATCATTTAAATCCATATGTCTTAACAAGAAATTTTTCAAATATAAATCAACAGAATTTTTCAAAAATGGTGTTATTTCATTAATAATTTCCATTGATTTTTGTTTATCATTTGGGAATAATTCTTGACAAACTGTACAAAATACAATAACTTCTTGTGTAGTCTTGAATGGTTTCACATTAGACAAATTTTTATAAGTTAATAAAGGTAAAATTTTTTGTTCTTGTTGTGTTATTCTATAGTTTTGAAATTTAAATGATGCTACAGTACATATGGCGTTCCAAAAGAAATATTCACGAGAAGGTAATCGACTATCATTTGGAAATTTAACTAACTGTAAAGAAGCCTTTGCCATTTGTTTATAATTATTATCCTGTAAAGATTGATTGAACCATAAATAACTTAATTCAAAACTTGGATATTTCAAATTTGCCATTTCATAGACATGTAAAGCTTCATCGAATCTTTCAAGTTCAAAGAAAAACTTGTGCAGTAAATTTAAAGCATCTTGGTCGACGGTCACAGACTTACCATTGAGACCATAACTTGCACCCAACGTAGAATCATAATCAAATTTACCTGGAGACTGTTTGTACTTGACATATAACTCCAGAATCTCGATGTAAGTCGCCTTTGAATATCTTTTCTTGAGCTGTGCAATTCTCTCGAAACACTGTTTATAGTTGGACGCTCTGACCCATGCCAGAACGTCTTCCTCTGTTTGCTGCCACACAGACATTCCACTGCCAGTTTTCTGTCACTTTCACTGTTTTCATTCTCTTTGTTATTCTTGTTACTGTTGAAAAACTGTTGCTTATTTAAAGCTTGCATGGAAAATTGCCCGGACATTTTCACTAAAATTTTTCAACGCTGAAAAAAAATCACTGAAAAATTTGAGATTCGATGAGCTTTTGAGTTTATTCAAGACACAAGAAAGTGTCAAAATAATACACATTTATTCAGTCTACTGTGCTTATTATCAACATGTCTTCTATCTACAAAGCTTTAGCTGGTACTGATTCCAAGAAAGAAAAAAAAACCAATGAAAAACAGTTTATGAATAAACAACGTACTTTATTGATCTCCAGTAGAGGTGTTAACTTTAGACATCGTCATTTGATTCAAGATTTGAATGCGTTACTTCCTCATTCAAGAAAAGAACCTAAATTAGATACAAAGAAAGATCTACAACAATTAAACGAAATTGCTGAATTATATAATTGTAATAATATCTTATTCTTTGAAGCAAGAAAACATCAAGATTTATATTTATGGTTATCTAAACCTCCAAATGGTCCAACTATTAAATTTTATATTCAAAATTTACATACCATGGATGAACTAAATTTTACTGGTAATTGTTTAAAAGGTTCACGTCCACTTTTATCATTTGATAAAAGATTTGATAATTCACCACATTACAAATTAATTAAAGAATTATTAATTCATAATTTTGGTGTTCCACCAAATGCAAGAAAATCTAAACCATTCATTGATCATGTTATGTCCTTTAGCATCGTCGATGATAAAATTTGGGTTAGAACATATGAAATTTCAAATGCTGCAAGAAATAAAGATGAATACGAAGAAGGTCAAGAAGATCTTTCATTAGTAGAAATTGGTCCAAGATTTGTTATGACAACAATTCTAATCTTAGAAGGTTCATTTGGTGGTCCAAAGATTTATGAAAATAAACAATACGTCTCACCAAATGTTGTTAGAGCTCAATTGAAACAACAAGCTGCTGACGATGCAAGATCAAGATCCGAAGCTGCTGCTGAAAGAAAGATTAAAAAGAGAGAAAATGTTTTAGCTGCTGATCCATTATCAAATGATGCTCTTTTCAAATGATTGAAATCACTCATCGTTTTGCAAGAAAGCTGTGTATCTATCTTGTATTTTATATCACATTATATCGAAATTTGTACAGTAAATAAAATCTATCTTTAACCTTTTATAACCTTTAATATCTTATCTTATTAATAATGAAAGGGGCTAACAAATTTTTATTGATAAGATATAAAAAAATTAATCTTGAAAAAAAACAAATAAAAACTGAAAGAAAACAGTTTCAATAAAAAAATTATACTCTTTTCTTATCTTCAAAAGATAAATAGTTAACAATATGAAATTTGCTAAATATTTAACTGTATTAGCTAGTTTAGCTTCTACTCAAGCTCTCTCCTTATTCGAAGATTTATCAAGTTTCTCTAGTCTTGAAACACCAAATTTACCAAAAAATGTCAAACAATTAATTAATTTTAAGAAAACTTTTACTGAAACTCCTTTCACTAATTTAGTCTACGAAAAGGATTCATCTTATTCTTTACGTATTAAAGATGTTAATCCATCAAAATTAGGTATCGATCACGTTAAACAATGGTCAGGTTATTTAGATTACAAAGATTCAAAACATTTCTTTTATTGGTTTTTTGAAAGTAGAAATGACCCTACGAATGATCCTGTTATCTTATGGCTTAACGGTGGTCCAGGTTGCTCGTCTTTTACAGGTTTATTATTTGAATTAGGTCCATCTTCCATAAGTCCAACTTTAAAACCAATTCATAATCCATATTCTTGGAATAACAATGCTTCTGTTATCTTCTTAGAACAACCATTAGGTGTAGGATTTTCATATGGTGACGATAAGATCACTAGTTCTAAATTAGCTGGTGCTGATGCTTATATTTTCTTAGAATTATTCTTTAAACATTTCCCACATTTAAGAAAAAATGATTTTCATATTGCTGGTGAATCCTATGCAGGTCATTATATTCCACAAATTGCTCACGAAATTGTCATTGAAAATCCTGATAGATCTTTTAATTTAACATCAATCATGATCGGTAATGGTATTACCGATAGTCTTGTTCAATCAAATTATTATGAACCAATGGCTTGTGGTAAAGGTGGTTATCCATCTGTTCTTACAGAACAAGAATGTGAAAAGATGGATATTGGTTCTGGACGTTGTCGTGCATTAACTAAAGCTTGTTATTTAACTAAAAGAAGTATTCCATGTTTCTTAGCTACTGGTTATTGTAATTCTGCATTATTAGAACCTTATTCAAAGACAGGTTTAAATGTTTATGATATTAGAGGACCATGTGAATATAATGAAGATGGATTGTGTTATAATGGTTTACATTATGTAGAACAATATATGAATTTAGATTATGTTCAAGAAACTTTAGGATCTGATGTTCATACATATACTGGTTGTAATGATGATGTTTTCAATGGTTTCTTGTTTACTGGTGATGAAAGTAAACCATTTCAACAATTTATTACAGAATTAGTCGATAGAGATATTCCAGTTTTAATTTATGCAGGTGATAAAGATTATATTTGTAATTGGTTAGGTAATCATGCTTGGACAAATGAACTTCCATGGAAAGGAAATAAAATTTATAAAGATTTACCATTAAAACCATGGATAAATTCAAATACAAATGAAGAAATTGGTCAAGTTAAAAATTTTGGTCCATTAACATTTTTAAGAGTTTATGATGCTGGTCATATGGTTCCTTATGATCAACCAGAAGCAAGTTTACATATGGTTAATGAATGGATATCTGGTTCTTATAAATTAGGTTATCATAATTATTAGTCTTTTTTTGACACCACAAATATTAATTTGTATAAGTAAAACACATTTTATTAAAAAACCTATTATAGTAGTATAAACTTTGAACTAAATAAAATATATAACTAAAAATAATAAAAAAAAAACACTTACCAAATAAACATTTTGTATTTTAATAAAAAAAAAATTCTTATCGTTTACTAATGGTTTGCCATTTTTGCTAAAATCTTTGTAAGAAGTCTTTTTGTTTGATAAATGACATGATTTTGTTCGGTGAAAGCAGGAGCAGGATTACCAAAACTATTCTCAAATAAACAAATCTTGGATATCATAGTTAAACCTCTTTTCTTCAAATTTTCTAAAGATTTAACATTATATTCTACAGCATTACTATATTCTTTACATGAAACCAACATGCCAATAATATCAAATGAAACACTTACAGTCTGTGAACTTTGTTCTAAAGTAGAAATTCTTCTTAATTCTTCTCTTATCACAATGTAACATCTAATTGTACAAATAGGATTTGTTTTTAATAAATATCTTACAACCAGTGCAAATCTCAACTTACAAGGTTCATCTGACATACCTGATCCAAATAATAAGGCTCCTTGGTATAACGCAATATTCGAGCAATCATGATCTGAACTCAACCAATCTGCTAATTGTTTTGGAATCTTGTTATTATCATCTAATGAAACCATTTCATCTTTATAATTTGCTTCATCTAAAGAACCTAAGAATTGATCAGTATTGAACAACAAATATATGGTAAACAAATAACAGAAAAATGACTTCGTTTGAGTATCTCTATTAATTTCCAAAAATGAATTTTTAAATAAAGATTTCAAACAATCTAATGAAATACCTTTAACTACAGGAATTGATAACCCTCTAATAATAAATCCAATAATTATATGAGCAAAATTCTCTTTTGTCCATCTTACATCTCTCAATGATTCTAATTCAGTCAACAATGGTCTAGCAAATTCTCTTGCATCAATCAACACTTCAGGGAGACATTTATCACTATTAGTATCATTTAAATGTGCGCCATAAAGCCTATTTAAACAATTGGCCATAAAAACAACACCGCCTTCAAATTGGATAGGATGTGGTGACTCTAAAATCGTAGTAGAAAACCAAAACAATTGTTTCATTAAAAATGATTTTGGATCCAACCCTTCCACAACTTTGCTATAAGTAAAAGTATGAGATATTGCTAAAAATAAAGTTTCATCAGTGAGAACTGGAGTAGCAAAAATTTTCATTGTTTCAACAAGAAGATCTTTACATAAAATTTCAGAAATAGTTTCTTTACCCATAACACCCAAAATCATCATAGCTTTAGCAGATAAGAAAGAATGGTGAGTAAACACAGCAATCATTAAATATTTCTTATATCTAGTTTTCCATTGAAGAACCTCGGTTGATGATCCATAATCCATTAGTGATACAATACTTGTCGCAAAATGTTCTAACGTACCAAATTTGCTAGCAAAAGATGTTGAATTAAAACTAGGCAGCATTTTTTCTTTACCTTGAAAAAAACCAGACATAAAACTTAATTTTTGACGTGAAAATATAAGGCATATTCTATCTAATTCTAATCTTTTGTCATCTGGAAATGCCTTATTCAATTTCAAAGAATGGCATACATTCAATAGCAATTTATGTAAAGAATTTCTAAGTTCGGCAGGACCGATGTCAATTAATAAGGATACAATAAATAATAGCTCTGGAAGGAACATTTGAGAAAGTAAAGGTGCTTCAAAAAACATTGAAGTTGCAATATGCCCTAAAATTGTAATTTCTGACCAACTACGTGTTGAAGTTTCTAACTTTATAGATGATGAAAATGATTTTATCATATCCATTAATTTTTCAATGATATGACATGTACTTTCTACCGTAGGGAAACATGTCAAGAGTATAGTGACTCTCTTCCAATCACGATCCTCAGAATCGCGTTCAAGTGCATGGTTGACAACTTCATCCACAACAAACTTGGATATTCTACTATCTAAAGAAATTCTGTACCAAACCTGCTGCAAAAAAATAGCGATAGAATCTGATTCACGTAATGTTAATTTAATCAAAGCTCTGATAACATTTGAAATCAATTCAGGCCCTTCTTGATCATCCATTAAATAGACATAGTCATGTAAATTTGGAACCCAATAAGCCATACAACAAACCATGGTTGAAACATCTCCATGAGAAATAACATTAGTATCCAAACCTTCTATAATATATTTCCAAACAAATGGAGTTAAATCCGGTGAAGAACTTGATAATGCATCGGATATAATACTGAGAAAAGGGTTAATATGTTCTGGTACAAATATTTCAGGGCTTGCATAAAATTTAGTTCCTAAATCAAGTTCAAAAGCATTCTGTATTGCCACCATAAGGTTATAAGAAAGACTTTTACCTAAATCGTCACCATGAAATAAACTTACTACTATTATTAACCACAAATGACATATGGTTTGATTCAAATTGTTACTTTTTGCCTTGTTAACGTCCTCTTTCTTTTCAAACATATTTGGTAATCTTCCATATTGAACGGCATATTCTGAATCTAATTTAGTTTGAGCATAGTAAAACATCTTGATAATTTCTAAATATTTTACACTTGAAAATATTAATCGTCTATTATCGTAAAACAGTGTGGTAAATTCTGTTGAAGAATTAGTAAATTGAGATATATCAACACTTACCAGATCAGCGATTTTATAAACGTCATTAAATTGAATTGTAATCGAATCATTAAAATCTCTTCTTTTAAAAACTCTAGGAGTTTCATCAAGAATTTGAAAATATTTATCACCAATTTTCAATGTCACTGGAATAAATTTTTTTGATTTTTCATTATATAATGTAATATCATGTAAAGAAACACGGATGTTTTGATAAACTTCTTGATTTTCCAAGGGAAGATTTAATTTTTTTATTGCTGCTTGATCAGAATTACTATTCAAAAATTCAAAAGGAACTTTATTTATGAAAAATGGATTATCTTTATCCACTAATGATATCCATTTCTCCATAAAAGATTCTGTCACATTGATATAATAAATCTTGATACAATTTTTAATAGCAGCTTCGGGTATTAAACCAAAAGCAATTGTACAAAAAGTCATAAAATCTGCTATATTCAAATTGAACAAAGTACAATCAACAACAAATGAGTAATTTGATCCCCAAACACGCGCATATGTTTGTAAAAGACTGTAACTGAAATATTCCATATCAACAATTTTATTACCAATAAATCTATACGTAATTACAATCATTGGAGTTCCTTCTTTAGTAGTAAATTCATGAATGAATGGACTACATGGTCTTTTTTCACATCTTGCCAATTTAAATGCATGTCTATTCATAAATTCATATAGTTGAGGATATTTATCCATATTTTCCTTAATGTAGATTGGAATATCATTTTTCATCTCAATATGTGGTTGACCCATGACTCCCAAAACAGAATCAAATAAAGACATGGTCTCTTTTAAAATATTAAAATCTTGAACCGTTTGTAATTCATATAAAACAATTTTTCTTACATCTAAATCATGTTGATAAATAAATTTATGAATGAATCTGTAATCAAATGGAATTGCAATAGAATCTAATCTGATTTTAACATTATATTGTGTTGTTGAATTGCATAGTTGAGATAAAAAATTAAAAATTTTATCACTGCATGTTTTCAAAATATCTGTCTTTGTCTCTAAAGCGGGCCATTTTGTGTAATTATCTGAACCATTTGCCATACTTTGAATAACTTTCGCTAGAGTTAAAAATGAGCGTCTACTATGAGGTCTAGTAATAACTAAAATATTTTCAGAATCTGGTGAAACAAGAGCAGGACCTAAAAATCTCAAAAATACAAATGATCCAACAGCAATGTAAGCATAAGTTGGGAATTTTCTTTTCACTTGGTGATAAATTGTTTGGCAAACTGAAATTAATTCAGGTGGGAAATATGAAACAGATTCAGTAATATTATCAACTAATTCAATTAAGAAATGTAAAAAAATTTTTGTTTGTCTTTCTGTATCTTCGGAACCTCTTAATAACTTATCAACTTCAAAAACTTCACCTCTTTCATCAATTTCTTTTAAAACAGGTTTTAAAGTTCTAAGTAGATAATCTTCAGCCTTTGACCTTGCATATAAAGAAAGAACTCTCGTTGCACAACTATTTCTTCTTAAGATATCAGCATATCTAGAGGCCCTAAAAATTTCATCTTGAATCATTTCTGTTACCAACAGGTGGGAAGCATTTCTTGTATCAAATGCGTTTAATAAACCTGCGGCATATGAGTCAATATCACTTGAAGGGCAAACTAAACTTCCAATGAAAGTAATCTTTGGATATTTAATCAATAAAAGTAACAATTTATCCATTATTTCAATTTGTTTTTTATTATTAATTGTTTTTGACTGTGGAAAATTTAAAACAATCTCAGTGAAAACTTTTAAGAAAGCAATTCTAATATTTTTGTTCTCTGAATAACCCATTGGTAAACTAAACTGTAAACTAGAATCAACATTAGCATTTGATAAATTTGTTAACGATAATATAACGTTATCATTTAATATACCAATTTTGTGTTTTAAAGATAATGGAAATTCTTCAAAATTTGTACTTTTTTCTAAACCTTTTAATAAAATTGTAAAATAATTACCAAATAAGACTGATGAAAGTCTATTATTTTCTTCAGTTGAATTACTTGTTTGAATATTTAATGGAACACTTTTTGTTAAATAAGTTAATGCCTTTGAAGCTTCAATGGCTGTATCAATATATAAAAAATCTAAATCACGTTTTTTCAAATTCATTTCACGATGTGATTTAGCTAAATTAACAAAATCATAATCCTTTGATATTGTTAAATTAAACCAAGAAATCAAAAGTCTAATCCAATCATTTTTTAATAAATAATGATTTTTGATACACAAGTTATTTTCAGAACTTTCAATAGCACCAAACATTTTTGAAATTTGAATAACAGCTTTAAAAAATCTTATTGAATCCTTTGGTATCTTTTCAATAATATCAATTAATCTATTAATTGATTCTAACAAATTAATTGAAAATAATAAGATAACATGTTCATCATCTTCTCTTTTCAAAATTGTTCTTATGATAATTATAATTTGTTCTAATAATAAAAATGATGAATCACTACCATCATTTTTAAAATCAACTAATATTAAATCTTCGATTTTATTAATTAATCGATCGAATAATAATTTAAATGCTAAAGGATGTAATTCAATACTTAAGATATCTCTTGAATTTTCTCTTGTTAATAAATCATTATGATTTAACCAATCACTTTGTTTCATAATAAAAAATTTTAATTTATCAAGTAGACTATTTTTAACTTCAGAAAAATATGGAAAATCATTAAAATTAATAAATTCATTAGTATGAATTGTGAATAAAATACCTGACATTGAAGCTAATACACTTGCTGAACTTCTTAATTCATTTAAATCATTATTATTTAAATTATTTTTAGTTGCATAAGAATACCATTTTTGATAAATCACATCCATTGCTTCTAAAAGAACAGTATCAGGATATTTAATATATTTTAAAATATAATTTCTTAAACGACGATGGAATGCAACGGTTCCTGATGTTGTATAAGTGTCAAAAGCCAATTTCTCAATAAATTCAAAATTATAGATACATTTTTTATCAATCTTACCAATTTCTTGTTGATAAAAATGAATCATTGAATTCATTTCAAAATAACCTTTATTAATTAAGTCAGGTATATTATCTTTATTACAATTTAATGTAACAAATAAAGCACCACCTAGAGTTGAAATTAAGACTGGGAAAAGTAATGATTCAATTTTAATTAAAGAAATTAAACGATTTTCATTTTTTGAAATTTTAATTAAATGAGATCTTGTTTGTAAAAATTTAACAATAATATCTAATAAAATTTCTCTCATTTTATTTGAAATATTTAAATCAAATAATGCACCACTAAATAATGTAATAGTATAAGAACAAAGTAAATAATGTTCACAAATTGTACTTTGTTCAGTTAATTCATTTGCTTCAGAGATATAAAGATTTAAAATATTCATAAATGATTTTGCTGTATCTTGAAGTACAGAATTTCTATCCAGCATTGCAACAAAAATTGGTTTAATAGTATTTTTAAAATCATTTGTACCCCAAAGTAAATATAAAGTCTTATTATTTGGTCCAATAAAATAGTTTGAAACTCTTCTAAAGATACTAAAAATATTCATCATAATTTTTCTACCTTCATCATTATTTGAAATTATTGAATAAATTGGTTGAAGAGTATTATGAATATTTTCTTGTGGAGTTTGAAATTTATTTAATACTAATGGAGTCGATGAAATGTGTTCATTTAAGTTATTACTATTATTATTATTTTCATTCGAGGTTATAATATGTTTTAAAATTTTTTCATCAGAGTTTCTTATTGGATGTGGTTGTGATGAAACGAATTGAGATTTAATTGGATAGGAATATAATTTTTGTGCAGGTAATACTGGCGATTTAATTGTTGTTGTCTTTGGTACTGGGGAATCTGAATGTGATGATGAATGTGAAAATGATGGTGATGACTTTGTTGAAATTGATTTTTGAAGTTCATCATGTCTAACTTTAATTGATGGATAAAATGATTCAACGGATTTTGTCTTATCATAATCTAATGATGATGATAAATCAGAAAATTGACCACCATTATTTGAATTAAAACTATTTGAACGTTGAGTTTTTAAATTGATTGTATTTTGATCATTGTTATTATTAAGACTACTATTTGAAGTATTTTCTATATTGTTATTGTTATGGTTTGAAATATTAATTGATGAACTTGAAACAGCTGATAAATGAGGTAAAATATCTTTAATATTCCATGGATCGTTATTATTACTATCACTATTTGATGAAGCATTTTTTTCTAAAGTTGAATCATTTTTAATTAAAGTACCTGATGATGTGGTTGAAATTGATGAATGTGAATTTGTTGAGTATAAATCAAAATGTTTTGAAAAGCTTAAATTTGCATCATTAAATTTTTGTAAAACATCACCATCTAAAATTGATGAAATAAATTCAGAAATATTTGGATTAAAATATGAATAAGATTTTAAAAGTAAATCTGCAACAGTTGAAAATAAAATTTTAAAAAATTTTGATAATTTTGTTACAGTTTTTTTTCTAACATCTTCTTTATTTAAAAGATATAATGAAACTCTAAAACCTTCGGTATAAAGACATAATTTTTTCAAATTTAAATTATTTAATTCATCAGTTAAATTTAAATGATCAAAAAAATATTTTGGATCTAATTGAATACTCGCAGCAAAAAATTCTAATTGTAATCTTCTTGTTATAATAGGATAAGTATTAACACAATCAATTAAATTCTTATTATTAACTGAATTCCAATTTTTACCCACGTTTAAATTTTGTCCCAAGACATTAAGACATCTCTTGGCAAATATAACAGAAGGTAGATTTTCATTATATAAAGAAATTGATGAAGCTAAAGTCATAAAAGTTAATAAAGATCTAACTGTATCAATTAATGGAATATTATTAATAGTTGTTACTGAACCATTTAAATTTTTGATTAATTGAATCATAAATTTTTTCTTTACTGAAATTTTTTTAGTAACTTGTAATGATTTAATCTTTCTTAAACCACTTGTAAAATGTTTAATACCTTGAATTTTTTCCTTTTCATCTTTATTTGTTATAATTGGTGTTGATAAAGTTGATAAATCTGTATCCTTTAATGATAAATCATTTAAATCTAATATACCTTTGAATGATAATGTATTTAATTCTTTTATTGTTTCAGTATCGAGAAAAGTTAAAAGAATTAAAAATTTTAAAATTGATGTATTTGAAAGTAATTCCGAATCATTAAAATTTGAATAAATTTCTAAAACATTTTCTAAATATGAACTACCAATATGTAAATTTGAATCATCATCTTTAAAATCAATTTTTTCAAAATGATTGTTATTATTATTATTATTGATTATTGATGATGTAAGTGAACTATACGTTGGAGATTTATCAAAATCAGAAGTATTATGTGTATTAATACTTGAAGATGGTGTATTTGTCTGAAATCTTGATGGAGTTGATGATTGAGTTGAATTATTATTAATAAAATTATTTTTATTTGGTGATGTTACATTTGAAAAACCGTGTAAAATTGTTTCATCATTATATTTTAAAGTATTATTTTGATTTTGATTTTGACCAAATGGTTGTATTGGTGGAGAATCTTTTTCTTTTTCTTTATCAAATTGTGAATTTATAACATGAGATGATGAATGTGATAAATGAAGATTTTTATTTGATAAAATTTTATTGAAATTTTTTTCAGGATTTGTAAATTGATCATCTTTATTACTATAAGATCTAAAAGCTTGTATTGTAGTGTTAATTGTATTACTCTTTTCATGATGATGATGGGGGTGTGAATTATTATTATTATTATTATCATTATCATTAATTTGTTGTCTTGGATTTAAACTAATAGTTGAAAGTATTGTTGAGACATTAAAGGTAATATAAGTAGTATCAAATAAAGAATTAACGATTGATGGTAAATCTTTAATTGAGTCATTAGAATTTTTAATATCATGATGTAAAAGATTTTGATATAATTGAATATATTCTTGTGGTCTTGCAAGAATCCAGAATAAAAAAGATTTAAAAGTATAATATAATAAAAGAGCTCTGATTATTGTCTTTTTTAAACTATTTGCTAAAGTATTAACAATTTTTAAACATTTTGTTACTTCTTTATGAGTTAAATAAAGACAACCGAATAATTCTAAGTATTCAATAATTTGCAATTGATTTTTAGTTTGATTAATAATTAATGGATTAATAATTTTTAATTTAATAAATTTAATATAATCATTTGTATTTGATGCAGCCACAAATCTTAAGATATAAGCAATTGTTAAATCAATTTTTTCAATATATTTTTGATTATTACCTTTTTCTTTAATGAAAAGTTGATATTCTGGCAAAATTAAATTTAAATTAAGAAAAGTATTTTCAATACCCATTGTTGAACCTATATGAGAATTACAAGCCATATTTTTAATAACTTTTAATAATTTTGAATTTAATTTTAATTTCATACAAATATTAATTAGTCTTATTGATAATTTTGAATTAATTGTTATTGGTGGACGTTCTTTATGAAAATTTGATCTGTGAGTTGAAAATCCAACGGTGAAACTTTTTAAATAAGTCTTTTGTTTATCATAAGAATTTGAATTTAAATTTGAATTTAAATCTAATTTATCATCTTTTGATAAATTAAATAAATATTTTTCATTAATTTCCCAAAAATACTCTAAGGTATCACTTAATAATCTTAATAAGATTAGTAACGATTGTAAAGAATTTTCATTTAATTTATTTGAAATAATTTTTTCATTTTTTAAGATGACTTCAATCATATTTAATGATTGTTCAATGATAGGATTGATATCTTTTGAAACTGCAACGTTTAAAATAACAGATCTACAGGATAAAAAATATTTATCGGATTCTACCTGATGGTAATTTGAATAATCAGATTCTATTGGTAAAAGAGGTAATAATCTATCGAAAAAGAGATGTTTTATAAGTTCTTCAGTCATTAAATCATTATTAGTGGTTGAAATTGATGAAGAAGAAGATGAAGACGGAGTTGATGGAGCTGATGATTCGTTAATTAAAGAATCTATTATTTTATTTGAAGGTTCCGTGTTGTTATTATTACTATTAATACTACCTTGATTATGAAATTGACTTGATTGTGATGCAGATCTTGAATGTTTAAAGGAATGTTGACTCATTGTGTATTTGCGGTTTAATGTGTATTATGCAATAATCTATTATTGTCCTGTACAAAATGGAAGTATTATAAGTAGTATATCGGTATCAATATTATTACTATAACTATTATTTGTTTAAATCTTGTGGTTACCACAACAAAGGGGAAAGGAAAGTAAAGAAACAACAAAAATAATTTAAGGGAAAAAACTCCGCAGTTGTTACAATGAAGATAACGTAGTATGAAATTAAATTATGGTTGTTATGGTTAGAATAACTATAGTTAAATATGTGAAAGTAATACTATTGATTATATATGTGGTATATGGTTGCGAATGCAGGGTGTAGAATAGTGTCATTGCGATTGCATTGTTCTTAAAATTTTGAGCAGGGCGGTTAGTAGCAACATCGTCTTCAAAGCGCGGCATTCTCGTCGCCCGTGATAAAACAGCACCACAGACGACGTTACCCGCTCTTCGCTACTTTCCTCCGGGTAACTCGATGCTGAAGTTGTTCATTCGCGGCGCGTCGTGCAATTTGTGACGCACGCTGAATTCGCGGCGGTGCAAGGCTGTCCCTGTCGCCTTCACCACCCGGAACAGAAAGTAACACACTTTCTTGGCTTCGTGGTATCGAATGCTTTCATATCCAAGATGTTTCATCATCTTGTTAAACCACTCCGTATTCATGTACCGTGAATTAGTCATACATGCTAACGGTAATACAATGAAAACGTACCCATTCTTCCCAGTCTCACTGATATCGTGCTTTTTCAAGAAATGTTTAAATCGTAAGCACATTTCACCACGTTCAATAGAACTCGGTACAAAATTAAGTACCAAAGAACATGAAATTAGATCAAATCTTTCACTATCATCTGAAGGTATCGGTCTCTTCATAAAATCTTGTTTCAAGATATTTTCATCATTATTCAAATTATTCAAATCAATCCTAACAATTTCATCAAATATACCACATATACTTATCTTATTCCATTTACTTAATGATCCAATCTCCAATGCTTTTAAATCATTTTTAACCTGTTTACCGTCATCAATTATCTCTCTCAACCATTTAATCAAAATCTTTGATGAATCACCTCCACGATTAACATCTTGTCCCATCGAACTTGCAATTTGATAATTTTGAAGTCCCTCCTTATCATTTAGTTCTCTTAAAACATACTTTAAACATTTATACAATCTATCTTTATCTTCTTTAATATTATTTATTTTAAGTAATTGTTTTTCAATATCTTCCTTATCCTCATCATCATCAACAACTTGATTGATCAAACTACTATCAATCTTATCAATGTTTAATATTTTCAATAATTTTGTCTTAGTTTGATTCAAGAAATGATATCGACGTATAATTCGACGTGTCTTAACAGGTTTAATCTTCTTACCATTATTACCATTTGGTCCAACAATCTTACCTGATATACTTTTATTCTTTCTAAACATCTTTAATTGGATTGTTTTCTATGTTCACTGAAAATTTTTCTTTTCATCGCATCGCATCGCTTTAAACAATTTTTTTTTTCACTTGAAAAAATAATAAAGTCAATGAATCAAATTGAAAATTAATTTATCATTATAAAAAATTGAAACCAAATTAGTCAACTCACAATGTAATAGTAATCTTACTTTTCAAATTCACTTGACAATATTTAAGTACTATCGTTTAATAAATTTTTTGCTTGTAAAACATCGTACACCCAGACATCCCATTGTTTATCTATTTTGAAAAATTTTTTTATCTCATCTCATCACATAATAAAAAATATAATACTATTAAAAATTAACATTACATATATAAATCAAAAATTATTAGACTTTCGACGATCAAAAATGGTTCAAAAGAATAAAGTTAATAATATTAACGATTTAAAATGGAATAAACTAAAAGTTAGTGATACTTTAGATGATTTTAATGGTTTTTATGGTTTAGAAGAAATTGATGGTGTTGATGTTAAAATTATTGATGGTAAAGTCAATTTTTTCACTACTGACGATAAGATTGTCAAAGAAACAGATAAAAAAGATGATGATAATGAAGAAGGACAAGGAAATAATGATAGTGATGAAGAATTGATTGAATTTAAAAATTTAGATGATATGGAAGATGGTGAATTAAGCGCTCTTTCAAGTTCTGATTCTGATCATGATGAAGAAGAAGAAGAAGAAGAGATATCAGATAATAAAGAAGATCTTACAAATGATGAAGAATTAAAAACAAATATCTTTAATCAAGATATTCCCTTAGATAATATTATTTCTTCTGTTGATTTACCTGAATGGCAAAAAATTGCAAATCTTTCAATGACAACTTTACAAGGTTTATCAAAATTAAATTTTTTAAAACCAACTGAAATTCAAAAGCAAACCATTCCATTAGCATTAAAAAATAATGATATTATGGGTAAAGCATCAACTGGTTCAGGTAAAACTTTAGCTTATGGTATACCAATCTTAGAAAATGTTATTAGATCTTATAGTCAAGATAAAGATAAATCAAGAACAGTTTCGATTATTTTCACTCCAACAAGAGAATTAGCACAACAAGTTACACAACATTTAAAAGATTTAAGTGATTTAATCTTAACTGAAAAGAATAAATATTCAATCTTATCATTAACTGGTGGTTTATCAATTCAAAAACAAGAAAGATTATTAAACTATAATGGTAGTGGTAAAATTATCATTGCAACTCCAGGTAGATTTTTAGAATTAATTGAAAAAAATAATAAATTAATTAAAAGATTTTGTCAAATTGATACTTTAGTCTTAGATGAAGCTGATAGATTATTACAAGATGGTCATTTTGATGAATTTGAAAAAATTTTAAAACATTTAAATATTAATCGTAAATTAATTAATAAAAATTCTTATTGGCAAACAATGATCTTTTCAGCAACTTTTTCAATCGATCTATTTAATAAATTATCATCAACATCAAAAAAAAATTTTAATTCAAAATCAAGTAATGATGAAAATGAATTAGAAATTGTTTTAAAACATTTAATGACAAAGATTCATTTTAAATCAAAACCAATTATAATTGATACAAATCCAAATGATAAAGTTAGTTCACAAATTAAAGAATCTCTTATTGAATGTCAACCAATGGAACGTGATTTATACGTTTACTATTTTATTCTAATGTATCCTGGTACAACATTAATCTTTTGTAATTCAATTGAATCAGTTAAAAAATTAAATTCATTTTTAAAATTTTTAAAAATTTCATCATTTCAAATTCATTCATCAATGACACAAAAGAATAGATTAAAAAATTTAGAAAAATTTAAAACGTCATCAATACAAAATTCAAAATTAAATAAATCAACAATTTTAATTGCAAGTGATGTTGCGGCAAGAGGTTTAGATATACCAAATATTGAACATGTCATTCATTATCATTTACCACGTACTGCAGATGTTTATATTCATAGATCAGGTAGAACAGCTCGTGCAGGTAAAGAAGGTGTGTCAGTTATGATTTGTTCACCACAGGAATCAATGGGACCATTAAGAAGATTAAGAAAAGTTTTATTAAAAAATGATCAAAAATTTAAGGCAAATGGTAAAAAATCAATTAAATGGCAAAAGACTGTATCTTTATTACCAATTGATATTGATATAATTTCTCAATTAAAAGAACGTTGTCAATTAGCAACAGAATTATCAAATAATGAAATTGCATCAAATTCATTAAATAAAGATGATCATTGGTTAAAGAAAGCAGCAGATGAATTAGATATTGAAATTGATTCAGATGATGAAATAAAAGATACTTATTTAGCCAAGAATAAGACCAAAAAAATTAATAAAATGATAAGTAAAGATAAAGTTAAATTTAATAAAGTTAAATTAAATGATTTATTAAGAATTCCATTACGTAAAGATATGAGAAGAAAATATTTAACTGGTGGTTTAACTAATCTTGCGGATAATATAGTTAAAAAAAGAGGTCATGATACAATTATTGGTCAAGAAAACATTGATGCATTAAATTTATTAAAAAAGAAAAAAGGTAAAAAATAAATAAATAAATAAATAGATAAACTTAGCATAAGTTTTTGTACATTTAAAACATATAATAAGGATCGTTTTATGAGATGAGTGTAAGATGAGCTTTTGAATAGAGAAGAAACAATATCTATCAAAGTAGAGTGACTTTCATATAATCTACATAAAAAATTCATTATTTCGAAAAACCAAAGAATATATCTCGTATAAGCACCAAGGTCTTCGCAAGGTTGAGACTTAAAATTTCTTGAACATTTTCAGCATTAAATTTTTTGACCAAAATTCTATCATATACAATTGGTTTCCTACCACTTGAAGCCCAATCCAGATGCTACAAAAACATGTTAACTACAAGAATATATAGTTAACAAAATCTACGATTGCAGGTGTAAAAAGTTGAAACAAATTGTTTGGCAACCTACTGCTATAATATGTTGTAATTCAGATTTAATGAAGGACGTAAGAAGAACATTAAATGAATAAAAGGTAAATCTTTAAAACATTAAAAAAAAGTAGGTAGCTACAGCTCTTGCTCATTTTTTATCTTGAGCTACGATGATCTTAAACCATTATGAGAGTTGAGATGTTAACTGCAAACTCATTATATTATTCATTGCAATACTGTATAGTATTTTCTTACTGTTAACTGCCACTGCCCTACGTAGGGGCTTATCTCTATTACAATACTACACCATACGTTATTATTCATTATGTAAGTCGAAGTTGATTCATACAAGGGTCTCATCAAGTATAGAAATTCCCGCCCTTAGTGAGTCTAAACCTTAAATAACCTTTTTGAGTTTAGTGGTATATTACCTGACTTCTAATAAGAGTTGTCAATAAAACTATATATGATCTATGGTTTTCCCTTTTTCTAAGTCCTTGATTTAGTCACAGCAATATTAGATTGTTATTATCAAATTTTACTTATGAAAGTAAATGATTAAACTTACTAGATTGTAAAATTTTAAATTTTTTTGTTCTTCTATAATTGTGATATTTAAAAATTATTAATTGTCTGCTCTTAGTATCATTTTTTTTTTTTTTTTTACATTTTATATGAATAAAATGTGAAATTTATTAAATTTATTAAAATATACATATCATCTATAAATTAATTAAATAAAATCATAATCTGATTCTTCATTATCATCATAATATTCATCATCAGAATCTTCAACAAGTTGTTCGAAATTAACTTTATAACGTAATAAACCACCAATACCACCAAAACCTGTTACGAATTGAGCACCTTCAGAGGATTTATCAGTAATAAATTCTAAAGTTGCACCATAATTTTTATAATTTTCAGCTAACCATTCAATTAAAGGTTGTTCAGATATGACATCCATTTCTTTACCTGTAATTTTATCTAAAGCATAAGATTTATCAGATTGATTTGGATTAATATATTTGACGATTTCTTCATCATCAGATGATTTATAAATATATCTAATTGTATCTAAATTTTCAAAGACAATTAAGATTTCAATGGCACCTAAATCTAAAGCTTTTAAAGTATCATCAACACCGTAACAAAATTTACCGGTATCTTGTGAAATTTCATCGAAATAAGTATCTAATAATTTTTTCTCTTGAACGAATTTAACGTTTGATAAAGCTTCAGCTGATAATTCGATGGCTTGGTTGAAACCATTTTCACCACCATAAGAGATATCAACAATTTTAATAACTTTTGCTTGCAATCTTTGATCGAATAATTCAGATTTATTTAAATCAGTCTTAAAATCTGCAGAACCTGCTAAGACTAAACCTTTAACATTAACTTTATCATTTGTAATAAAATTTTGTACTGCGACTTCAGCGACTTTTCTAATATAATTATGTCTCTTTTCTTCTCTTAATCTTGCAAAACGAACTGCAGATTGACCACCTCTACCATGTTTCTTTGGTAAATCGACAGTAAATTTATGTAGGACAGTTCTTGTATTACCTGAGACTAAACCGAAAAGTGTACCTTGACCATCCATGACTATGAAACCGAATTTATCATCAGATTCTAATAATTCAGATAATACTTCAGTATGAAATTTATTATCACATAGATATAAAGAAGTATTAATTGGTTTATATGGTTCGATATCGAAAGTAACTTTTTTTTCTTTACCATCTTCTGTAATGATATCACCACAATATAATACTAACCCATTTTCAGGTAATCTATTATATAATTTTAATTTTTGTTGTGTTGATGTAATAGCTGAAAGGACAGATAATCTATTAACACGAGATTTAATATTTGAAGCTGTACCGTATTCATCAGTTAACATCTTTTGTGTTAAAGAGATTTGACCTTTTGGTGGTATAACTAATGAAATCATTGAAGTACCATTACCTCTTGCCTCTTGTAAATGTTTAATTAATTTTTTAACTTTCCAAATTTCGATATTTTTTTCAGCTTCAGTTTCTAAATCCATTTTTCAATAATTGTGCGTTTATTTATTTTTATTTGTTATTATTGTATATTATAATTTAGAATTTGTATGGTATAATAAAGTGCTATTATTTTATTACATTGAAAAATTTTTCAAGATGGGGTGTGTTGGCACACAAAAGAAAAAATTCAAAAAAAATTTTCATAATGTCCGGGTAGTGAAACATCGAAATTTTTGAAGAGATAAAATTGGATCGTGAAATTTTACGTACAAAGCGATATAAAAGAATATAAAGAAGAGAGAGATAGTCGAGTGGTTTGTGATTATGAACTTGTTCTATCTCTTATGTTTGCTAGAGTTGAGATAATTGAATCTAGTTCATCCTTTGAGATGAGGACGTAATCTTGTATTGTTTGATGGTTTTTAGTTGGAGGCAATTGATCGGTGTTGAAGATGTAAATGTACGAACCACATGTTTCCTGGTGAGAGATTGCGAGTTGTTTGTAATCCTGAGAGTTGCGCAGCGGTTTTATGATGGAGCCCGGATGCGCGGCCTGCCAGAAAAGGTGCGGAGCAGCGGGCGCTGCGTCTGTTTCTAGGGGCTCGTGATGATGGTGGTGGTCGTTTATTTTTGCGGAGGGCGCGGTGTGTGGAGGTGAGCGGTAAAACGCGGCCTCGGGATACGCCTGGTTGATGATCGATTTCAACAAAGCGGGATCTTGCAACGTTGCAGCGGTTGTTTTCCGGGTGGCACAGTGGCCCTTGTACGAGATGTGGAGCGGGTAATGCGTTTGCATCGTTGGAGAACGTCGGCAGTGACACTCAGAAACACAACCGTGAAGTCGTGATGGTTGGCCTGTTTTATAGTCGCAGGCCGCCCCCGTTTCAAGGGTACCCTCGCCTGTTCCGCCGGTGCGCCACCCACACACCCGGCATCCTCTCCAGTCGCCCGCTTTTCCTCCGCCCACGCACCCCCCACCGAACTATCACGCGATGAGTTTCCAACATCAAACCACCGCAGCAAAACCCTCAAAATTTCCAGTTTCGTTTGTAAATACATCGATCGGATGTTTTTTGCAAAACTTATTTTTGATCTCCTTTTGTCCATGAGTGACTACAGAACAAAACTATAATAATTTCATGCAGCATCCTTAACAAAAAAGGGAGGAGAAATTAAAGATACAAGAAATTTTAACAAGAAAAAAATTACAAGAAGTCTACGTACGTATCTTCAAAAAACATGAATCTTTGAAAAAAAATTTCAATTTTTCATAAATATAAATATCGTAAAAGTTCCTCTTTATTTGCATTTTCTTTTTTGTAATCAATGTTACCTTTCAAGTTTTAAATTTTAAGAAAAAGAAAACTATACTCATTACAAGTATTAATCAACTATAATAACAATGTCTGCTATCCCAACTACTCAAAAAGGTGTTATCTTCGAAACTAACGGTGGTAAATTAGAATACAAAGATATTCCAGTCCCAGTCCCAAAACCAAACGAAATCTTAATTAACGTTAAATACTCCGGTGTTTGTCACACTGATTTACACGCATGGAAAGGTGATTGGCCATTACCAACCAAGTTACCATTAGTTGGTGGTCACGAAGGTGCTGGTGTCGTTGTCGCCATGGGTGAATCCGTTAAAGGTTGGAAAGTCGGTGACTTTGCCGGTATTAAATGGTTAAACGGTTCTTGTATGGGTTGTGAATACTGTGAACAAGGTAACGAATCTAACTGTCCAGAAGCTGATTTATCCGGTTACACTCACGATGGTTCTTTCCAACAATACGCCACCGCTGATGCCGTTCAAGCTGCTAGAATCCCAGCTGGTACTGATTTAGCCGAAGTTGCTCCAATCTTATGTGCTGGTATTACTGTTTACAAGGCCTTAAAGGCTGCTAACTTAAGAGCCGGTGAATGGGTCGCCATTTCTGGTGCTGCCGGTGGTTTAGGTTCTTTAGCCGTTCAATACGCTAAAGCCATGGGTTACAGAGTTTTAGGTATCGATGGTGGTGATGAAAAAGAAAAATTATTCAAGTCTGTCGGTGGTGAATACTTTGTTGATTTCACCAAATGTAAAGATGTTGTCGCTGAAATCTTAAAGGCTACTAACGGTGGTGCTCACGGTGTCATTAACGTTTCCGTTTCTGAAGCCGCTATTGAAGCTTCTACCAGATACGTCAGAGCCAATGGTACTACTGTCTTAGTCGGTATGCCAGGTGGTGCCGTCTGTAGATCAGATGTCTTCTCTCATGTTGTTAGATCCATCTCTATTGTCGGTTCTTACGTCGGTAACAGAGCTGATACCAGAGAAGCTTTAGATTTCTTTGCTAGAGGTTTAGTTAAATCTCCAATTAAGATTGCTCCATTATCCACTTTACCAGAAATTTTCGAAATGATGGAAAAGGGTCAAATTGTCGGTAGATACGTTGTTGACTGTGCTAACTAATCAAATTAATTTTAAATTCATCTTTTTAAATTTTCTTTGTTCTGGTCTAGTGTAGTTAAATAATAGAGTCATTTATTTTACTCTTCTTTTGAATATGTATAATTTTATGAAATAATGAAATAAAATTTATATAACGAAATAAAATATCTCATAGTTTTAAAAAAATTTTAGTATTTTCATTGTATATATATATCTTCGTGTATGGTTCTGACTTTAACACGTCTAAGGACTGAATTTTTTACCTTGAAGGTATTTTAGTTAAGTTGTAAACAATTGTTATAAGGTTGCATACCTTAAAGGTTTTCAACATATACACAATTTAACAAAAAAAAATGCACTCAATATTCTAGAATGTACGTTCTAATATTAGACTAATACTTGAAAGGTCATTTAAACTATGTTAAGTTATAACACGTTTCCATTATATACACAATTTTTACGACATTTTCATTATTATTGTCTTGTTCTTTATACAGTTCACCTTGTCTTGAACCCTGGAAAAGCCCTGTTTTCCCCACATGCAGCCCTTAGGGCTCTTTTTTTTTTTTTTTTTTGTTTTTTTATGGTTTTTTTTCTCCATGAAAAACCCAAAAATGATTATAATAATAAAATACTCAATTATCAAAGTTCAAATAATAAAGTGGAAAATTCATTCTTCAATATCATTATTTTACTTTCTATTAATAATGTTTCTTTTAAGAAATTTTTGGGATAATAAATCTATCCCTTTAATAAGAAAGTTTTCACAATCAAAATTTTCATTCCAATCATTTTCAAATAATATTCCACAACAAACAAGAATTGTACCAAAATTACCAACTTTTTATTCTGCAAATCCATTACATGAAAATAATATTAATCGTTTAGAATCTTTATTGCGTAAATATATTAAGTTACCTACACAATCATCACTTTTAAAGACATATTCACAATTTAATAATACTACTAATAATAATAATAATGATAACAATGATTTTTTAAATAATTCAAATAATCAAAATAGACCAAATTGGTTATCATTTAATGAATATAAAAATTTAGGTGGTGGATCACGTTTAAAACCAACTCAGTATACTCAATTAATTTCATTATTAAATAAATTATATAATATTGATTCACAATTAACAAATGATGAAATTAAATCTGAATTATCAATCTTTTTCAAATCAAATTCAAAATTATCAAAATTTAATAAATTACCAGAATTAGATGAATTTGGTCGTTCAATTGCAATTGGCAGAAGAAAATCATCAAGTGCAAAAATTTATTTAGTAAAAGGTGATGGTAAAATTTTAATTAATAATCGTCAATTAAATGATTATTTTGTTAATTTAAAAGATAGAGAATCAATTATGTATCCATTAAAAGTTATTAATAGTATTGGGAAATATAATATTTTTGCTTTAACTTCTGGTGGTGGTTCAACAGGTCAAGCTGAAGCTATTATGTTAGCCATAGGTAAAGCTTTAATAGCATTCAACCCTTTACTAAAATCAAGATTACATAATTCAGGTGTATTAACAACAGATTATAGACGTGTTGAAAGAAAGAAACCAGGTAAATTAAAGGCCAGAAAGATGCCTGCCTGGGTTAAAAGATGATGGGAAATCATTTATCATCTATTTATTTTTTTTTTTTTGTCATTACATATCGTGTAAATAGGTAAGATTATTTTTACTAATATCTTTATTACAATTGAAAATATATTGTGTCTTTGCTTTTATTATTACTATTATTATTATTATTATCATACTGTACGACTGGCAGTTTTTCCGCGAGAAAAAATTTTTAAATTTTTTTTTTTTTTCATTTCGAAATTTTGCAAATTGGGCATCTCAAATAATACACAAATTTCACTAATAGTTGTAAATAACAAGGAGATATTACATTTCATATTTACTGTTAATAATAAGGTGTACGTTTTGAAATTGAAAAGATAATTTCTTCTTATTGCATTAAAATTACCATTTTATTATAACCGTAAGGGTTCAAGAAAGTGAAATAAACAAGTAAATTAATTAATTAAAAATGGATCAAGAAAATGAAAGAAATGTTCGTAGATTATGGAGATCATTTAGAACTGTAAAAGAAATGGTTAAAGATAGAGGTTATTTTATTACAGAAGAAGAAATTGATTTATCATTAGAAGATTTTAAAGCAAAATATTCTGATTCAATGGGTAGACCACAACGTAAAATGATGTCATTTCAAGCAAATCCAACTGAAGAATATATAACTAAATTTCCAGAAATGGGTACTTTATGGGTAGAATTTTGTGATGAAGAAAGTGTTGGTGTTAAGACAATGAAATCTTTTGTTATACATATTCAAGAAAAAAATTATCAAACCGGTATCTTTATTTATCAAAATAATATTACACCAAGTGCAATGAAATTAGTACCATCTATACCACCTGCTACCATTGAAACTTTTAATGAAGCTACTTTAGTTGTTAATATTACACATCATGAATTAGTACCAAAACATATTAAATTAAGTAATGATGAAAAGAAAGAATTATTAAAAAGATATAGATTAAAAGAATCTCAATTACCAAGAATTCAAAGAGCTGATCCTGTTGCATTATATTTAGGTTTAAAAAGAGGTGAAGTTGTTAAAATTATTAGAAAAAGTGAAACTTCTGGTCGTTATGCAAGTTACAGAATTTGTATGTAAGAAAAATTTTTGATTAATTTGTATGTATATCTTTTAAATAATAATTGTGACAAAATTATAAAGAATGAAAAGAATTTTAAAAAAAAAAAATCATTAATTTATTCTATTATATTTTATTTACTTATTTATTATCTATTCTAGCACATAGAATTGAATCCTTAGTACCATTCCACCAGGTTATATCTTTAAGATTTATAGAAGTTGATGGACTAACTTCAATACCATTTTTACCTAAAAAAATTGAACCTATAGTAATAATTAATGAATTAATTAATTTATTTTCAAGCAATAATTGATTTATTATATTGGCACCACCTTCAACCATAATAGATTTTAAATTAAATTCATAATATAATTTATGGAATAAAAATTCCCATGAAAATTTATGATCTCTCGAAATATAAATATATTCAACATTATCTTCTTTAAACTTTGGATTATCATAAACTATAACAATTGGAGATTTACCTAACCCATTATTAAACAAAGTTTCCATCTTAGAACCTTTAAATTTCCATTTTTGATTAAGATCTAAAATAACTGGTCTTGGGGAATTTTCAAAATTTTCAATCTTCCATTTACAATTTAAACCAGGATCATCAGATAGCACAGTGCCTGTTCCAATTAAAATAGCATCATGATGATAACGTAAATAATGTGTCATAACTTTAGTCTCTATATGAGATATAGTTGTTCTAATACCTGGACCTTTAGAGATTCTTGAATCAAGTGATTGAGCATATGTTAAGGTAATAAATGGTTTATTTTCAATTTCATAAGGTAAATAAGATTCTAAAAAAGGTATTAAATCTGATCTTAATGGTGGTAATGACATTAAAATTTTCACTATTCTTTAATATTATTGTAGTTTGTTATATTAGACTAATCTTTTTTTTTTTTCAACGTCAAGAAAATGAAAAGGCCAAAAAACAAACCAAACCACAATTTTTTTAAATATTATAAAATTGAATATTCTGATTCTTGTTCATTTGTTTTTGAGTTCATTAATTCTGATTTAAATTGAATATCTTTTGAACGAGATGGTTTGAAATTGGGTTCAAGGATTTTATTTGTCTTCTTAATGGGTTCTGTTGTTGACTTTTGATTTTGAATTGCCTCGTCAAGATCCGTCTTAGAAGAGGCAAGTTTATTTGCTTGATATTCTTCAAATTCTAATTGTTTAGCAACTAAAATATCTCTTTGACGTTTTTGTCTTTGTTCTTTTCTCTTTAACCATTCTTGTCTTTCAAATTCTGGATCGATTGTATCATTATCATTTAATAACATTGTTCTACGTAATAAATCTTTATCAGTGGTAAAATCATTTGAAATTTGTAATAAAGTTTCTTCTCTTTTTACAATAATTTCATTTTCGTAATCAATTCTTTTCAAGAGATTTTCATGATTTTTATTATTTGAATCATCAATCTTTGGTTTCTTGTTCAATTTTTTTTTACCTTTTGTTAGGAAGATAGGTCTATGTAATTGAATAGAATCATCACTTGAACTGGAGTCAGAATCTTCATCATTACTACTTGTATTATCATCTTCATTACTACTTGTACTTTCATCTTCATTACTATTTATTTCGTTGACTTGTTCATCTTCAATGGTTTGTTTTTGAATAACATTTTCATCATTTGACTCTGATGAAGAACTGTCTTCAGATTCCACTTGATTAATTTGTTTTCTAAAATATCTATGTTTCATTTCGAATGGGTTTATTTCTCCATTCAATGGACTGAAATTTTTTTGATTCGTTTGTTTTTTTATTCTGTCATGAATGAATTAATTTTTGAAAAATAAATGATAAATATAATTATATATAATTTATATATCGTTATTACCATTTTTGATATTTTTTAATACATCTAATATTTTCTGGTAATGGTAGTTTTGGATCATCTGGTAATATTAATTTTTCAAAAATTAATGGTAAATGTTTAGGTGTAACACGACCAAACCAAATTAATGTTTTAGAATCACGTAAAAAAATCTTCATATTTGCTGCAAACTTGTGACCACCAACGTGACTTATGAAAGATACATTAACCCCATCTGGTCTAAAATCTGAACTATCTCTATATAAACCTTTTGATTGTAAAATCTTATCAGAAGTCTTTTTTAAATATGGTGCTGTAATACCACATCTTTTATCTCTTGTTGTATGAGAACAAAAAAATACAAAAGCTTTTTCTTTAGCTTCAGTAATATTTGGATATTTTGCTAATAATTGATCTTTTGTTAATTCATGTTTTAAAATAATTGGTACTAATTCATTTAATGTTTCATCAATTTTATCATTTTCTAAATCATTAATCCATATGAAAAATGGTAGGACTAAGACATTATTCTTTTGACCTCTCATAACTTTAACATCCATTATATTAATTGGTAATGATGAACAACTACAAGTAAAAGATTGACCTTCACCAACATTTGAAAATTTTTCATTATTTTTTTCACACCATTTACTAATTTTATCTTGAATTGAATTTTTCTTCTCATTACAAGCATCATGAGCCCAATTAATTTGTGAAGTTGGTACGATAAAATTTATCTTTGGTGTTACTGAAGTATTAAAAAGTGGTGTTTCATAATCAATTTGTAGTTTTGAAAAGATTTTTTCACCATTTTCAATATCAGAATCATTATCAGAACAATTTTCACAATCAGATTCACTATCATTACAAAGTTCAATTTCTTTTGAAATTTCGTTGATAGTGTTTTGATCAATTAAAGATTGTTGTTCAATTTTTGTTTTCTTACCTAAGAAAAAATCTGTTAACCCCATATTTGATACTCTTTTACTCTATAAACTATAAAACTCCATAAATGAATTGTTTATTTTAAAGAATAAACATTTTATTTAAAGTTGTTAATTCTTTGTAATCAAAAATTTTGTATTCATTTAAACGTTTCCGAATTGAATTCATATTTGACAGAAAGGCAGGGTAAACACGGTTTTATGTAGATTCAAAGGATATTTGATCTTTTAAATAGTCTTTATTTTGTTAATTGAGTTTGATATTCTTAATATCTTACCATACTTGGAAATTATTTGAATTTTATGTCTTTTATTTTGGTATTTTAATATTTTTTAAAGCACTTTCTTTTGTAAAAAAAGCTTCTTAAATATAAAAAATAAATAAACAAACAAACAATTTTATAATTGTATAATTTGTTTATATTCTTGCGTGAAATATATATAACAAAAATTAGCCAGATTAATCGTCGTAAATTTTATATTATTGATAATAATGTAAAATTTGATATACTGTCACTGTCAGAAAAAGCCTTGCACCGCACTGTCTCGTTCTGATTTCAGACGTCACCCATCACTATCAAATCACTTTAACTATACAATAATCAATGAAATCTAGCTCAATTTAACTCGAATAATCCATAAAACTTGATTGAATTCTTTGAAATCAGCTGTTTAAATTCCAATATTAAACTGTGTTTTTACCCGGCTTTTGTTTTTAAAACCAAAAAAAATTCAGTTGCAAAACCTTAAACATAAAAGGTTAATTATTTAACATATTAATAAAAGACTTTATGGGAAAATATAGGTATAACCATTTATAGATACCTTAGTTAATACCGATAATCACAAGAAATTAATAGTATTCTTTTGCTTGGGAAAGTAAATAGACAAGTCTTTCATAAAGAAAACTGAAAAAAAATATATACATATATCAAAAGATGGATCCTTCTAAAGGAAATACGAATAATGATAATATATCATTTCCTATGGATAATTCAAAAACCATTTGGTCTGATGAAACCTTTGATAATAATTATATTAATATTAATAGAAATAATATGAATTATATTAATTCTCTAAATTATAACCAACCACCAATACCAGAAAAAATATTCAATTCTTATTCAAATACAAGATATATAAATCCAATGCCATATCATGATTATAATATACCAAAACAATCATTAGATTCACAACAACAAAATTATTTAAATAGACAAATTCCATCGTATAATTTCCCAACATATCAACAACAGCAACCAAATCCTCAAAGTTATCAACCATCACCTCAACCGCAACAACTACCACCACCACCACCACCACAGCAAAATCTTTCCATTTTCCCTCCATTATCTTCAACACAACAATTTGCTCACGCTGCTGCCATCATGTCAAATAGTAAAAGAGTTACTAAAGCTTGTGATTATTGTAGAAAAAGAAAAATTAGATGTGATTCGGTTAATCCACAAGTTGGTAAATGTTTTAATTGTTTTAAAAATAATATGAAATGTACTTTTAAATTTCATTTGAATTTACAAAAGAAAAAACAAAAACATCAAAAGAATAATAATAATAATAATAATAATAATCCAAGATTACATCAAAAAAAGAATAAAAAATTATTAAATATCAATGATTCAAATTTTAATAGTAGTAATGAAAGTGATATTGAAATTAATGAAAATAATAATAATAATAATAACAATAATAATGATAATTCCGCAGATAATGAAAATCTTGATTCGCTAAAATCATCATTAAATTTTAGTATTCAAAAGATTCAAAGAAAATTATTAACAATCGAAAATATAACTTATGTTATAACTCCTTTAATTGAACGTTTATTAATCAAAAATCAAACAACACCATTTGATTATGATTGTTTACCAAAAGCAAAACATTTTCAATATTCAACAAATCTTTTAACTCCGATTAAAATTAAATGGATTAAAAAAAAATTAAAACCAAATGAATCAAATGAATGTTTCTTAAAACCAATTCAAAAAATGTTAAATATTTCATCAAAATGGTATATAATACAACATCAAAAAATTATTAATTTCACTTCATTAATGGCAAAAGATAATAATATTATAACGTTATATAAATTACCTGAAATTAATAAAACAAAAAAAATTTTGAAAAATTTTCATAGATTTTTATTATATTCTGCAACAAGTTTAATGACATTTGATGATTGTTTGAAATTAACTGATAAATATTTCACTAATAATGATAATTTATCTTTTTCTGAATCTTTTCTTTTAAATGTTTGTGTTTGTGATGGTGCTTCTGCATCTTTAGTTATGAACTCAAAGGATACTGAAAATAATAATAATTTATTAAATAAAGATGAATTGCAAAAAATTGAAAATAATCTTTTCATTAATTTAATATTTTATTTTAATAAGGTTATAGTTACTACTTCTGATATTAATACTTTAAAAGCATTATTAATCTTTAGTAAATATAATTATTATTATACTAGTTCAGATATCTCATATTCAATTTTACAAAAAGCCATTGAAGTTGCATTACATTTAGAGCTTAATAAAGAATCAACTTATAAAGATATGGATTTAATGACAAGCGTTCATTTAAGAAGTATATGGGGCCATTGTATTTGTAGAGACAAAAGAATTTCAATGCAATTATCAAAACCTTTTTTAATTAAAAATTCGTATTCAGATTTTAATCGTGAAGAAGTTTTTCTAAAGACATTAAAAAAATTAGGTAATTATTATCAAAATAATTTAATGAAAACGAAAAATGAAAATGATGAAAAATTGAAAAAATTAGCTTTTATTACAAATGTAAATGATGGTTTAAATATTATTGTTCGTCACGGTCAATATATACCAATTTTTATTGGTTATTATGGCTATAAATTAATTGAAATTGAAGAAAAAATTCATAATCGTTGTTTTTCACCAAATAGTACATTAAATGTCTCTACAGAAGAATTATTAGACGATATTATTAAATTTAATGAACAAATTAAAGAATGGAGAAAATCTTTACATCCATGTATGAAATTAAAAAGTTTTAAAAATTTTTATAAACTTTTATCAGTACAAAATGTTTATGAAGATCCTGAAATTCATTTTGAAATTGTTTGTGCAAGAATTTTAACTTATCATTTTCGTTCTTTTGCATTAATGATTAGACTTAGTTTATTTGCAATAAAAATAATTAATGATAATTTGAATACCATTTTATTTAGTAATTCAAATATGGAAACATATAAAGATATCAAAAATTTGAAACAAATCTTCACAGAGCAATATTTAAATTTTTCAATTAAAATGGCAAAAATTTATCAATCATTGAAATATCAACCTGCTTTACATTTTGAAATGAAAGGATTTCTTTATGTTGGATTAATCACATTATATTTACATATAATTGATAATATTGATAATTTTGATAATGATTTAGAAGTTGCTTATTTATTAGAAATATTACATAAGACATTGTCGAGAATATTATATGAAACTGAAGAAAATATTTCATTTGAAAATATTAAATTTAACTTAGATATCTTTATCTTAACATTTTTGATTCGTCATATAACAGAATATTTTAATATGACAAGTATCCATGCACAAATTTATAAATTTAATGTATCAATTTATGATAACTTAATTGAAAATATAATTAAATCATCAAATAATATTAAAAATGATTTAATTAAAATTTTTGAAAAAATGATCTCACATGATTTAAATAATGGTTCAATTAAGTTATTTGATGAAATTAATATTGATTTATTAAATTTCTTAAAATCTAATGATTCTTTAATGAATTTAAAAAAAGATAATTTTAATAAACAAAAAACTATTGATAATTCATTATTCCCAGTTAATAATGATATTAATAATAATTTTAATGAGGAAAATGAAATTAATAAGGATGATGATTTTTCAAAATTTTTACCATCAAATGCATTTTTTTATGATGGTGATTTTGCATTTCAAAAAATTTTTAGAGAATTAAACTTGTAAAAAATTAAAAATAAAAAACTATAAAATTAAAAGAATTTAGTTCAAAGTATATATTCAATAATATGTTTTTTTTTTCCTTTTTTTTTTTATACATAGTTATTAAGAAAATAGACCTTTTTTTTTTTTTTATCATATTTCATTATTTTTTACCTGTAAAACCTGGTATATTTAATGAAAAATCTTCATCAATAAATCTAATTGGATCTTTTACACCAACTTGATCTAATTTATTCAATTCATCTTTGGTAAATGGAGCAAATTCAATACTACTAGCAATTCTTAAAGGATTTAAAGATCTTGGAATAACAATATTACCTTTTCTAATATGATACGAAATTAAAATATCATTACCTGTCATTTCATATTTTTCACTTAATTCTTTAACTAATGGAATCTTTAAATTTGGTGCACCATTTGATCCTAATGGTGAATAACCAGTTAATAAAATGTTATGATTTTGACAAAATTTATATAATTCTAATTGTGGTAAATGTGGATGTGATTCAACTTGATTAACAGTTGGTTTAACACTGCATTCACTTAATAAAGTTTCTAAATATTCAATTGGATAATTTGAGACACCAATGGCTCTAATTCTTTGATCGTTTGGATTTAAATATATTTTTTCAATATCTTTATAAGTTTGTAACCAATTACCATTTGGATCAAAAGCAGGTTTACCATCAGAATCATGTGGTTTTATTGCTAAACCACTTATGCCATTAATTTCATCTTTAACTTTCTTATAACAAAATGGCCAATGTTGTAAAAATAAATCTACATAATCAAGACCTAATCTTTCAAGAGATTCATTTAAAGATTTTTCAACATTATCCCAATAACATGGCCAAACTTTAGTAGTGATAAAGACATCACTTCTCTTAACTTCGCCTTCTTCAAATAATTCTTTTAAAGCAGCTCCAACATAAGATTCGGTACCGTATGACCAAGCAGTATCAATGTGTCTATAACCAGCTTTAATAGCAGCTTTAACAGCTTGTTTTGTTTCAGCAAGTCTTTCAGATGGATTTGCTGTACCTAAACCTAAAGCAGGAATTTTAACTCCATTATTTAAAGTGAAAAAGATTTCGGTAGATTTTGGATGTAACATAGTCATAAGTAAATGATTTGATTTTACAATTTCCTTTCTAAAGATTATAATTTTCAGTGAAATTTAATATAACTTTTTTACAATTTTTCTTATTTATATACGTTTTCCTTGAAAAGTTGCCTGGTTTTATTCCTTTCACCTAAAACGGCAATAGGGTTGCGCGGTCTCTTAAAATGGAAACTTTTATTTCCGGTTTCGGAGTTTAAAAGTTTTTATTATAAAAATTTTATAAAAGCAAAATAAAATAAATAAATAATTTGTGTCATTTTTTTTTTAATTGTAATCTAATAAATTATTACAATTAGCAAATAAATAATTATTCTTAACAGATTCTTCTTTATTTTCATTCCATTCAATGGTTTTCCTAACGGTGTCTGTATCATTCTTTGTAGATTTTTTCAATCTTCCTTTAAGTTCTTGAATCTTTTTCCTTAATTCTATCAATTCTTGTTTTAAGAAATTATTTGATCTTATAGCAAGAGTCCAATTTGAAATTATGTCATTTAATAAGAAAATATTAGTTGTCTTCAAATAAAATTTATTAATTTGTGATTTAAATTCATTAATTTGTGATTCAACTGGCGGTATACTTAAATCTATTAACGTTGCAGTATATGATAATTGTTTCAAATTATTACTATATTGATCACGATGTTTATCAGGTATTAACCCATTAAATTTTTTCATTAAGCTAAATAAAAATTTAAACGTTTCTTTCTTGAAGAAATTTAAAATACTAATTTGTGATTCAAAATTTTTAAATTGTTCTGTTAATGATTTAAATTTTTCATTTTCGTATTTCAATTTTTGTTTATTTTTTCTATTCTTTTTGAAATTACTCTCTTTGGAATTTTGAAATACAATTAAATCATTTATCTTTGTATTTAATAAAATTATATTTTCTTTCAATAATTTATTTTCAGTTTTCAATCCATTTGTATCTTTAATTAAACAAATCTTCTCTGTTTCAGTATTACTTTTTTTAGAATCCTTCAAGATTAAATTTTTATTTTCTTTTTCTAATTCAATTATCTTTTCATTTTTCCTTTTAAGTTGATTTTCTAAATTATAAACTTTACCCTCCAAACAATTGAATTTTTCATTCATCTTATTAATTTTTGATTCAACCATTGATTCTAGCATTTCGCTTAATTTCGATAAAGTTAAATCATCTCTCATAGAATCAAACGTTTCTTTTGTTGAATCTTGTAAAAGATTCCATATTTTTTCAAAATTATTAACTATGATTGGATCAAATTTAAAATTATCATCCATTATATATTTATTTGGAGTATCAAAGACAAATTTATATGGATCTTTACATTCTTCAATTTTATCGATATTTAAAATTTGCGTTTTATTAATAGTAGGTTCTACATCTAATGGTGTCAATGGAGACACTTCATCTTTATCATTTTTATCATCAAGACTAAGATAACCAGAAGTTGATGTATCACTCGAATCACTAATTTCAAGATTATCTGCCTTTGATATTTGAAATCGATAACCTTTTTTCATTTTATCATTTGATTTACGTAATGATATCTTTGTGTCCTTTCTTGCCAACAATCCATGCGATTTATCCTTTATCAACTTAAATGTTTCATTATCAATTATTTTATCATTATTAATTTTTTTAATCGATGAAGTTTCATCTTTGATTTTATCATAATCTTGCTGATTATGATGTCCATGTTTATTCCTTAAATTTTTCAAAAGTGTTCTTAAAGAATTTTTTTTGTTTGAAATAGATTCAACATCAGAATTATCAGATTCATTATCATTTTCATTATTAATTTGTGAAACTGTCTTACGATCATAGAAAGGTGATTTAAATAACCATTTTTTTTTAACATTTATATCTCTACTTGAAGAACTATCTTGATCATTTAAATTACTTTTATCACAAGAAGAAGTCTTGGTTAATTTAAAATTATAATTATTATTTTCTTGTTTATCAGATATACCTATTTTGTCGTTCTTATTCATTGTTTCTATAATAATTAATTTGTTATTTGATAAACGAATATATTTAACTTAACTGAAAAGAAGGAAAAAAATAAATTTTTGCAAATAGTTGTCATTTATATAAAATTTTCATTTGTATTAATAAAAGAAATTTTTTTATATATTTTTTTTTTCATTTTTGTTTTTGTTGCAATTCAATTTATTACATTTTGTGTCATTTCGGTTAATGAGAGGGAAAAGACATTAAACAAAAATAAAATTATATAATTGAAAAAAAAAATAAAAGAGAAAAAGCAAAAAAAACAACATTAGCGACACTGCAATCAAATAAGAAATTATTTTATGCTAACAAGCTATCAATGTTTTCAATTGATTCGGAGGATATTTTTGAAACTTCTGAATTGGTTCCATATTCAGTTCTTACTGCATTATTTAAAACTTGTGGTTTGTCATATATGAAAAATTGAATAAAAATAATTGTATCTAAAATTAAAGTTCCTGAACTTCCAAGCAACCACGAAGCGTTAATTAATAAATAATTTAAATCTAATGAGACAACTAATAACGATATTATAAATAACGCATTTCCTAAACATGCAAATAAGAAAAATAGTAAAGAAATACCAACACATGACTTTCTTTTGTAATTTAAACGTATTTGAGGTATTCTTGAACCTAAATATAATACTGCACTAATATAACCATAAATTTGTGCCCATAAGACAAATTCAAGTTGAGGTTTTTTTACATTTATTGGCCTAGTTTTATCAGGTCTATAATTTTTTGCATATGAAATATACCATGATAAAAACCCAAAAAATATAACACTTGAAACAATGAAAAAATTTTGAAGGAAAGTATTTTTAACGTTTTGATTTTTTTTATTTTTATCAATATTTGTAAATAATGGTTCTAATTCACTAACATGTGATGTTGTTGGAGAAAGTAAAATGGATTCATCTAAAGTTGTATCATTGTCTTCATGATCAAATGGTTTATTTTGATTATCATACCATAAATATTGCAATAAAAGTATTATATCGGCCAAAGTGTAATATGCCGCTAGTAATATGACTGTAGTTAATAATCTTTGTAAAACAGAACCTAACAGATTAAATATATCTCCAATAAGCCAAAGAATAATAAAATGCAGAGAGAGACCTTTTATAGATTTTGTCTTGTATATTTCATAAATTTGAGGAAGAAAAACGATGATCCAACACGATATTGAAATAGTACCGGTAAGTTCGCTGACAGTTTGTCTTGTACACACAATGGAAGGTAAATTAAACATAGTAGTCAATATATATATCTTTTGCTGAAGTCGAACTAAAACTTTTTGATGGGATATTCTGTGCTAAATATTGTTGTCAAAGGGTTTTTGTTATAATGGTTGCTCCCTTTTAAATTGCGATGCGTCGGAAAACGCTTTCATTTGTCGTGACAGAAATACAAGCAAAATTGAATGGTAAAGAATTAGAAATGACAGCAAATGTTAATTATAAAGTTTCATATTTGATTTCTCAGAAGTTTTTATTTCAAGGCTGATTTGTACGGAATCTAAAATTTTACATTTTTTGGCTTCAAGCTGTCATTGACTGAACATCTTCTATGAAACATCAATATAAAATACGAATACTATCATTAAAATTAAACAATATAATCTATAAAGAATTACATAAATATATAGTTCCGTTAAATATTAAGCATTCAAACAAGTCTCCATGAACTCGACCCCCCTTAAGAATCAAAGAATAACACAGGACCAAAAAAAACGATTTATTAAAAAACACTTTTGTGAATGAATTAATTAAACCTTTAAAATGAAATATTAGAAATAAAATGGATAACTACTAGCTTATATTTTAGGTAATACATTTAGAACATTAAGTCAAGCTACTCCATCACATTTGGTAGTACTTGTTTTAAATATCCTATTTATTTTATTTTCATCTCATTATTTATTAATTGAAAGATTATTGTGGCTGTATTGGTATTTATAATTTTCTGTAGGTTACTTCATTTAGTAATCTGAATTATGTGTTAATTATTTTGTGTTAGTGTATTACTGTGTGTGCTTGTTTAACTATAATCAATTTTTTATTTTTTTTACTTTAATGAAGTCCAATACCAACATTTATGATAATACTCTTGACAATTTGCACTTGGAACAATTCAACCAACAAAATTTCATTGCTGACCAACAGGCCGAGATTGATGAACTTGTTGCCCATCAACAAGCTGTCACTGCTAATGACACTAACCATTTTCATCAAGATGGTCGTTATACAAAAGTCTGTCAATTGTTCACTGGGTCTGGTAGTTCAACTTTCATTGATTTTAAAAGAAACTTGGATGTTATTTTTGTTACCACTCAAATAACTGAGCCTACTGCTCGTCTTAATATTATTTTAAGAAGTCTTGATGGACTTGCATTGAACGTAGCTTTAGCTTATACTCAACCTGCTAACATTGCAGACCGTTCCGGTTCATTGATAACCGGTCATGAAGATTCGTTAACCTTGTTAAAAACGACATTTGTGGGAAAAACACATTCCCATAGTGCCATTCAATCTTGGACTCAACTTAAACAAGGTGATTTATCTGTCATGGAATATACAAGTAAATTTCATGTTTTATTATCTGATTTAGATACCGTTTTTGCTGATGCACAAGTTTCTTCGTTTTATATTGCAGGTTTACGTCAAAAAAAGTGGTTCTTGGGTTTTAGCACAAAATCCTAGACCTGATTTTACTGAGACTATTCGTTTAGCTCATACATTTTCTGGTAGTATTCCTGCTGCTAATGTCATTGTTCCTTCTCATTTTACTCCTGTTGATATGCCTATGGCTAACTTGAGTATTAATAAAGTAGCTGCTGAACCAACCACTTCTGAATTGTTATCCACATTAATCGAAGCAATTAGAACACCTA